>OFHU01002422.1:0-38463 GCA_900245905.1 Lacerta viridis
GATCTGCCCAAATCCAGTTGCACGGTTTGCCAAGGCACTTTGCAAGAAGACAGTGCCAAGTTTGATCCCTGGCGTCTCCAAGATGGGCTGGGGGTGGGGGAGTCCCTTTCAAAAAATCTGCAAGGAACACTGAGCATGATAAATCCCTCTGAAATTCTGGGAGGCTCTTTGCATACAATAACTCCAGGATTCTCTCCCATGAAACGGTGCAGTGACTATGGGCACTGAAGGGGGAAGCAGGGAAGAGACTCTGCCTTGCCCTTGGGAGGGTTGCTGTTTTAGGAAATGGTCACAGTGTTCTCCAGTGCAAGCAAAGGGACCAGTCTTCAAGTGTTCAGGGCCAACTCAACTCACTGTTGGGAGATCACAAACAGAAGTGGGTCATTTCAGCTGGCCTTAAGAGCAGAGAACATACCTTATTGCAGATATTAATATTGTGCAGTTTGAAGTGACTAGATAGATGCATGAAAACTGACTCCTTTTGGAAATGAAACAATGCCAAGACCCAAAAGGGTATTATTCAAATTTTACTAGTACTTTCTTCACTGCAGAATTAAAACATCAAATGCACATCAAAATATCCATACAATGTCTTGTGCTGTTCAGCACAGGCTCAGCATCTTTAAAGAATATGAAATATTCCAGAGAGACCTAGAAGCAGAGAGATCTTCCTGCTACAGCCTGCTTTCCAGCCTCCATTGGCCTTAGGCTGTTTCTCCTCAGGAGGGCTTCATCTTCATCCTCACTCCATGGAGCTTGGGAGACAAAGGCTCAAAGGCTATGCCCTTCAAAATGGAGATTGGCAACCCAATACCTTCATCGCATGATCTAAGGTTACAACACTCCCGTGTTAGCTACTAGAGATCAACAACCGCTTAGTTAAAATATCAACTCAGCAAGAGCTCAAGAGTGCTCTCCTTGACTTTAATATAGCCCCGGGGAAAATCCCTGTGTTAAAACTTCTACAATATACCTTTAGCCATTTTCCATTTTAAACCTTCATTAATACACATAGATTTTCATTTCTGTGTCAATTAAACTGATTATACTTAACATACCTAGACTCCCTTGCGCCCTTGGCAATATGTTGGCTGCCCAGAACAGCAGAAGAGCAGGCGTGCTTCTAGCCACTGCAAGCCAGAATGGAGAGAGGTGATTTTTGCACACACCCCAGGCCTGTGCCCTTGGCGGGGGCAAACCTATCCAACCTGTAGGTCTGCCCCAGCTTAAAAGTGAGGAAGGCAGGAGTGTAATATAGGTGGCAATGTTAAATTAATTATGGCCACCAGAGGGCACGATAGGACTGTGCTACACAGGCATGTGCTACACAGCGTGTTGAACTTCCATCAGAAATCCTAGTGTTTGCAGGGTAAAGATTATGGGCAAAAGTTAATCCAGAGGCCGCCCTGGAGAAGGCAGAGGCACTCATCCGCCAGTAACCTGGTGCCCTCCAGATCTGGACTACAGAGCCAGCATGGCGTAACGGTTAAGGGCGTTGGACTAGGATCTGGGAGACCAGGGTTCTAATCCAGCACTCGGCCATGAAGCCTCCTGGGTGTGGCCTTGCCCCTGTACCTCAGCCTAACCTACCTCACAGGGTTGTTGTAGGAGGGGGAAGAACCAGGAACATGTCACCTTGAGCTCCTTGGAGAACAAAGCGGGAGATACAATTCTATAAACAAATGGAAACGGCCAAGTGCAGAACGAGCAAAAGGTGGGAGCCGTACCCCAACCACATCCAGAGAGCACCAGGCTGGGGAAGGGTGCACTCTCACACATTTCCTAGATGCTAGAGAGAGAAAATGTACTAAATCAAGGAAGGGCTTTGATGTACTTCAGGCTTCCAAGGCAATCGTGCCAAGCTTGCTTGCTTGCTTTTTCTGAAGTGTACCTATCTTTGACTTGCACCTTTTTCTAAAAGAAGACTTTTAAAAGCCCCCCCCCCAGCACCGCTGAACCTGGAGCTTTAGGTTGGCTTAATGTATTTTCAGTATCCCTCCCAGAATATTCTTCATGAAATTGTTGGGGTTTTTTAAGTGTTTTGAGCTGATGTTCAGCCTCTGAAACAGGTTTTTGGGAACCAGACCTGAGACTCTTCTGCCTGTACAACCACGCAGCCTCCAAGGCAGCATGAGCTCTGTTCTGGTGTAGTGGTTAGGGCATGTTGGAATAGGGTCTGGGAGACGAGGGTTCAAATCTCGAATTGGCCATGTAGCCCACACTTGGTTGGCCTTCAGGGCCATTCACTGCCTTCCATCACAGCGTAGTCATGAAGATTAACTGGTGGGGGAGAACCGTGTCTGCCACCTCGAGCTCCCTGGAGGGAAAAGGTGGGGCATATATGCAATAAATGAATAAAAGAATAGGGGAGATGAAGAAACACTCCAGCTGGATTTTAGGATGTGGATGTGTGTGTGTGTGCACTGGATGAATGACAGAACATGGGTTTGGTTTTGTCTTTTGAGAAATTATCAGGAAGCAAAGTGACGCCCCTATACCCCCATGAGAGAGAGAAGCGGACACGGGGCAATGGATTCAAACTACAAGAAAGAAGATTCCCCCTAAACATTAGGAAGAACTTCCTGACAGTAAGAGCTGTTGCAGTGGAATTTGCTGCCAAGGAGTGTGGTGGAGTCTCCTTCTTTGGAGGTCTAAGCGGAGCTTGACAGCCTCTGTCAGGAATGCTTTGATGGTGTTTCCTGCTTGGCAGGGGTTGGACTGGATGGCCCTGGGTCTCTCCAACTCTAGGATTCTGATTCTATGATTCTCTTAGAGGCTTTAAGCGAGGCTTGACACGTCCGCCGTCAGGAATGCGATGGTGTTTCCTGCTTGGCAGGGTTGACTGGAGGCCCTGGGTCTCTTCCAACTCTAGATTCTATAAACTTAAATAGGTATTATGTCAATCCTTGTTAAGCAAGAATCGTGTGTGAAATAGGTGGAAAACAGGCAAAAAACACCTCTCCCCCCCCAACCCTCGCCAGGGAAGGGTGTGCACCAAAAAGACCACTCTGACAAACTGTAAGGAGAAAGAAATCTGTAATTATACTCATGGTCCCAACAACATTGAACGCTTTACACAATAAATTCAAACTTTCTCTCTCTCTTGAAGTCTTCAACAACAATTTACAGGATAACACTTGGAAATAAAACGACCCCTGAATCCTCTTGCTCTCAAGTAGGCTTTAAATTATGACACAATTTCTCTCCCACCCCCCCCCACAACACACAGAAATGCCCCTGACTCAAACCTCTGGCCCAGAATTTTGCCCCTGGCAAGAAAACTGTGGCAGATCATTCAAGTTGGCAGCTCCAGCACTCTGCACATGCTTCTGCAACCTCCCCTGCAGGTTGTTCCAGATTTTTATTTCAAGTGAAGCTTGGCTGTTTGAATGAAGCGAGGATTCCAGTGTGAACTGGGAAATGTAAGCCGTAAAGAACAAACATTTTGGGGGGAGGAGACTATAAGGTACACCCTACATTAGTCTTTCTTAACCTGGTAGTGGCGCCCGCCCTGTGGAACGCCCCCCCACCAGAAGTCAGACAACTACCAGACTTTTAGAAGACACCTGAAGGCAGCCCTGTTTAGGGAAGCTTTTAATGTTGATGGATTATTGTATTTTAATATTTTGTTGGAAGCCACCCAGAGTGCTGGGGAAACCCAGCCAGATGGCGGGGTAAATTATTATTATTATTATTATTATTATTATTATTATTATTACCACCAGATGTCCTGGACTACAGCTCTCAGGTTGCAAGAGAGTCCTGCATTTTGCAAAAATCCTGATTATTTCAAACAGGTGGTTTGTTTGTTTTTAACCACTGGGTCTCCATCCTCTGTGCTAACTTGGAAATAGCTTTGAGAGAATGTGAGACCATGTGGTTTTTGGCTCCTATATATGATAAAAGAAAGCAAGATGTGTAAACCTTCCTCTCCTCCCACCTCATTGAGGTGCGTGCGTGTCAGCTGTTTCCCACTATTGCAACACTGTGATAAAAGAAATCAGCACCACCAGTGGAATTTCAGCCTGCCTTGCGGCAGATTCTCACTCAGCACATTGCATATGGCCAGAAATATCCAAGTATGGAACACACACATGGTCCCATCGATTAAGGGCACACACAAACACATGAAAAGTGATGTTTCCCTTCCAAACACATGGAAGCAGCTAACGGAAGCTGTTCTGCATGTGCAGTGACTTGCCTGGGTGCTCAAATGCCATGCCTTGATTTCTGAGTACATCTACCCTCAGGAGGCAGTATTCTCACCCTGCCGCCCTAATGAATACTTAACTGGCTAAACGCAGCGGTGCCTTTTTGAAAGCACATGCATTGACAAGCAAGTGTTAAAATCTCCGTGCTGCCAAGATTCCTCCATGTGTGAAAACTACAGATTAAAAATGTACACAAGAGCATTCCCACCCTCCAACCAGGGTGGTTAGAAACTCTAATTGCCCTTTGAACTTGCCCCTTGAGGACTTGTTTAGTGGTAGTTGATGGGCAACAGCCACAAATTCCAGTAGTGCCCTGCTCTGGTGACCAGCCTAGGCTACCTGGCCTCTGCGGGGCCTGGTCTACCTGTGCAGAGGGCTGCTAGGCAACCCAGACATGGATGGCCATTCTCTCTCCCCCCGCCCTTGAATTGCTACCAACAATACATCCCTTCACCCCAAATCAACCTTCTAAACACATTCCTAACCTGCCTCGTGAAACTGTGCATTTGGCCCCCGAAGGACGTGCACTACATGCCCCTCCCCTCTGGATCTCCCCAGCTAAGGGACACACCTTTTGAATGGCACCACATCACCATTTCCTTTCCTTTTCGGATGCCTTTCGAAATAGGGCTCCAGCCTGCAAAGCCCTCGTGCAAAGGAGTGAGAATCACAAACGGGGGGTGCCTTTGTTCACTAGTGGGTGGCAGCTTTGAGGGTCCTGAAAGTTTTGGGGGGTGGCTTTCACCATATCAGGGGCATTTTCATGCCACCCCCAAACTTTCAGGACCCTCAAAGCTGCCACCCACTAGTGAACAAAGGCACCCCCCCCCGTTTGTGATTCTCACCACCACTTGAGCTTGCTTGGCCGACGTGCTTCACACTCGCTCCTGTGACATGTGCTCACCTGGGGCGGCCTTCAGTGGCTGCGCATGGCCGATCCGCCTAATGGCGCCACTGGCATCATGACACCCCCACTGAGCACTCAGGCCTCCCGACTCCTCCTGAGCCCACCTCTTGCAAATGGCTTGCTGTCCAGTTCTCCTGACTGCATTCCCACCTGGCCCCAAATTTAACTCTCCCTCCTCTCAAATCCGTCCTTTCAGCAACCTACAGTACCTACTCCTGATCCTCCTCCTCCTCTCTCTCTCTCTCTCTCTCTCTCTCTCTCTCTCTGTGACCAAACATTAGTGTTTCCATCCTGTCTTGCACAGCAGATGAGTTCTGTTTCTGAAACAGAAACAACCCATTTCCACCCTTCTGAGCATCCGCTGAGGGAAGGAGACGGTTGTGCCCCCTCCTCTGGATGACCCATAACCCCCAATTTCCAGCTTTCAATTTTTTTAAAAAAAGACTAAGTTTGCAGCATTCACAGAACCTGATGGATGAGGTAAAAATGTACAGGCATGGGCCTTCTCTGTTTTTCTCTTTTGGAGAAACTAGTCTGGTCCCCAATTTCAATGTTTTACTTTGCACAGATGGCCTGGGGGGGGAATCTCCTTTGACGCCCCTGCAATATGATGAGTGGCAGAACAAGTTGTCACCATTGGGACCCTTTGGGGCTGGGTCTACTCGGAATAAAACTTCGCTGTCCACCACCCAAGCATGCGCTGGAATTGGCTTTCTGCACTCTCTCACTCTTGGGTCTCCAACTCAGCGCAAAACTGTTCAGATATCACCAATTTAAATAATAATAATTTATTATTTATACCCCACCCAAGTATAAAACTCTGGGCAGCTCCCAACCAAATTAACAACAACAACAACAACAACAACAACAATAATAATAATAATAATAATAATAATAATAATAATAATAATAAAGCAGCAATAAAACATCAGACATTAAAAACTTCCCTAAACAGGGCTGCCTTCGGGTGTCTTCTAAAAGTCAGAAAGCTGTTTATTTCCCTGACATCTGATGGGAGGGCGTTCCGCAGGGCAGGTGCCACTACTGAGAAGGAATAGGAAAGCAGAAATAATACTAACTACCTCAGGATCTAGGAAACACCAAAACAGTATGCTTAATTTCTCCAGCCTCAGAATAAAATAGAAGAACCGAAAGGAGCATCTGTGCCACTGAACTCCAGCTGTGGGGATGCAGGTGGGGGAAATTGTGGGGTGGGGGGACCTGAAGGGTGGGCTCTCTTTCATTCAGCAAAAGGTGCAAAATTCCTGCACCTTCAGCATTCCCCACACCCCCCAAGGGGGTTAGAGGTGAAGTCTTTGGAGGGTGCCACCACAGCCCCTCTCTGGCCTAACAGCCGAGGCCTGGTCTGCAAATGGCCGCCAAGGTGCCTTTGTACTGGCTCCCACAGGGGCGTCCAAGGTGGGGCTATCAAGTGACTTCAAAATACTGGACAAATCTCACCTGTGTGCGTCCCTCTCATTCCAGGGGAGACTTCCGGAAGTGACCATTATGCTGGGGATAACCACCACCCACCCTGCCCGGGTGCTAACCTTGCCTCACAACCCTGAATGCTACTACAGGCCACCCACGACCTCCCTCTCCCTACCTCTTTTGCCCCCCCCCCACCCAACTGCAAGCAGCTTTTCTTGGCTAGGGGGGCAATCTGTGGCATACAGTCTAGATTTCAGCCAGCCGTGCTGAGCTCTTTCGCTGGGGCACCCGAGACTGAGGACCTTGCACCTGCTTGTACCCTGGGTGACACGAGGTCCTTAGGTGTTCCTCCACCCCAGGTCAAGACTTCTGGTCATTTCCTGATGTCTGCTGAGGACCTCTGCTTGTGTGGAAGACAAAGGCATTTAGACCCTCCCAGCTCTCTTCTTTTGGAGACCACGTGGCTTCTGGCTCAAAGTCTCCCACCTTCGCTCTTTGGGTGTTGCTCTGACGGAACTGCCAGCCTCCACTGGTGGCCATTTCAGAGACTCCCCTCTGGCGCCACAGCACCCTGGAAGCCACCTCTAACCCCACAACCCGTGCCTGGCAACCCGTGCGAGCTGACAGCCTGCTCCCCAAGCGAATGGTTTATGCGCGAGCAACGCAGGCCCCTGGTGTGTCCAGCTCGTCCTCCGAGAGACTGATGCGCAAACAGGTTTCATTGCCGCCTGAGGAGAAGAAAGGACGCCGGACAGACAAGCTGCCATCCAGATCCCTAGCGGGGCCTTTCTCGAGTCGTCCCAAGGTCCCTTTCGCTGGGGGTGCCTGTCCACCCTCCCCAGCCCGCTCCTGGCTTAGCGCAGCCTGGTTTTCGGCATGGCCGCATGTGTGACCTCTTCCCAGCGTCCTGGGCTCAGACTCCAAGCTGGCCAGGGAGAAGAAGGTGATGCTGGTGAGCGTGGAGGTGCTGTGGCCGGGCCCAGAGTTGGCGCTGGCGCTGGTGTCCTTCTCTGCTTCTAGGCTGGGCGAGGTGGTTTTGCTTGACCTCCTCCGCAGGGTTGGAGGGGGAGGGTTCAGCTTGGGGATGAGGGGCTGCAACCTGTCAAATGGAGAAAGGATGGGTGGCTTTGGGTGGCTTTCAAAGGCTTTTCGTGACTTTGCACACTGCCCTGATGTTTGGCAGAGAAATACTTCCACAAATAAATAACTTTTATGTTGTGAATGGCCCTGTGTACAAACCTAATAAGGAATAAAATAGAACGAAAATAATATTACCCGTATTTTCCCGTGTATAAGGCGCCCCCTTTTGGGCCCCCCCCCTCCAAATTAAGAAAACACCCCTCAGCACCACCTGTGTATAAGACAAACCCCAATTTTAAACCTAATTGTTTGGTTAAAAAACAACAACAACCTACTCTTACACATGGAAAAATGCTGTATATTCCCCTAATTCATTAAAAAATATATAGATATATCAGATCAGTTCACAACAACTATAGATAAAATCATACAGTAACAGCCATGTAAGAGTGCTAAGCTCAGAAATCAGCCAACTACCGTGGAAGGACGTATTCTTAATTACCTGCACAGGCCAGGCAAAATGGAAAAGTTTTCAGCAGGCATTTAAAAGTTGAAACAGAAAGCGCTTGCTGGATCTCTAGTGGCAGAGTGTTCCACAGGGCTGGGCTGATGGGACACCAAAAGCTCAGTTTGTTGTTGTTGTCAAATTAGCCTCACCAACTGAGGTAACGACCAGCAGTGCTCCTGCTGATGACCTGAGTGATCAAGCTGGGATATAAGGCCTCAGGCGCTCCCTGGGTACCCTGGACCCAAGATGCCCAGGGCTTTGTAAATTAGTACAAGGGCCTTGACCCTGGCTCAGTAGCAGGTGGGCAGCCAGCGCAGGTGCCTGAACAAGGGTGTCACATACTGTCGGCCAGGTGACCCCACCAGCAATCTGGCCACCGCACTCTGCAGTCGCTGGAGCTTCAGAACCAGACCCAAGGGCAGCCCCACACAAATGCTGCCCAGGAATTGACCCAGGGACATTCTGCATGCAAAGCAGCTGTTCCACCCTTGAGTACCAGCCCCTTCCCTGGCTTGCCTGTAGTGAGATTTGAGTAGTAGCCCCCACAACTTTGCAATTCTAGCTAACAGTAGTTGGGTGCTACTTTGGGGCAGCACACCCCTCCCACAGCGAACCAGGTTTTGCATTCTCCATTACTAAACTGACATTCAATATGATTCCTCATTGTGTGCAATTAACTTGTACAACTTTAACCTTGCATGGTTGAAAGCCTACCAGTTGAAACTGCACAAATTAACTGCACACAAGGCAGAGAGCTTTAAAACTCTTTTTGCCTTCTTTCCCCCAGTGTGGAAAGAGATTTTAAGCAAGATCTCACAAGAGCACCCAGGGCCTGTGGACTGAACAGGACTTGCCCGGTAAGCAAGGCAGAGAGCATAATTGTGCAAGATGGGATCGTCCTGTGTTGAGAAAGGGGATTTTCCTGGCTGGAATGTGTCCTCAATTCGGGATGGTGCCTCTCATCTGCCTGGGTGGGTAGAGAGGTGGGAACATAGGAATCTCTGGCTGTGGTGAAGCTGCATTTGTAGGGTTCTGTGTGAAGGGGTGAGCCACATCCATGGCTCCACCCACTTCTGCCTCTGGCCATGTGGCCCCTTGAAAGCTGCTCAGGAGGAAACGTGGCCCTTGGGCTGAGAAAAAGTTTCCCTCCAGCCATCTGTGAGCAAACAGCTGGCCACATATGCTGGTTTTTGAAGGTCCCCCAAATTCTGCTAACCAAGGCCAGATTTGCAGGGGAGGCATAGAACCCAGCCTTATGAGGAATGGTTGCAGAGCTGGGGACGTTTAGCATGGAGAAGAGGAGACTGGGAGGGGATACGACAGCTATCCCACAGAAGATGGAACAAGCTTGTTTTCTGCTGCTCTGGAGGGACCCAAAACCAATGGATTCAAATTGCAAGAAAGAGGAGATTCCAACTAAATATCAGGAAGAACTTTGTGAGGGTTAAGAGCCATTCAACAGTAGAATGGACTCCCTCTTAAGGTGGTGGGCTCTCCTTCATTGGGGGGTTTTAGTCAGAGGTCGGATGGCCCTGTGTCAGGGAATCACTGGCTCTCATTCCTGCATTGCAGGGGATTGGACTAGATGACCCTTGGAGATCCCCCCAGTTCTGATTCTATGAGAGCAGACCGATGAGTGCAACAGCATCATTGGCGCTGGCACAACAGCTGTGAAATTGCAGCCCACCCCCCTTTCCCACCACACAGTGCATGGGTTGATTATGAACAACACTGTGCCAAGAATCCCCTACCTCTCCTCCTGTGCTGGAGTGCCCAGGTAGCTGCTCTTCTGCCGGCCGGTTCTTCCGAGCACCCCACAGTCTGCGGCCTCAGACCCCTCAACGCTGCGGAGGCCGTCTGGCCCCTCCAGGACTGCCAGGTGCTCCTCGCTCTCTGCCCAGTGGGCCGGCTGGCTTCCCTTCTCCAGGTTGGACAGATTCAGGTAAGACTCGCAAGATCCGCCCATCTGTGCCACAGGGCTGCCCAGGACGCTGGCCGGTGTCGAGGTGGATGGCAGGTTGATTTCAAGGCTGTAGTGGTTCTTTAAGTTGAGGGAGAGTGACTGAGCCAGAGTTCAGGTTGCAGGGACGGTCACTAAAAAGCCAAGGTGGGTGGAAATGTGCCTAAACACACAAGGATGGAGTGTCCGTGCCTGTTGTCTGACACCAAAGGCTTCCCACAGAGGCCTCTGGGAAGCCCCCAAACAGTGGGTGCAGGCCAGTAGCCCTCCCTGGTCCTGTTTTATGCTCCCAGTATCTGGTATTCAGTGGCAGACTGCCTCTGCGCCTGGAGGCTCCATCTATCCATCAGGACATGAAGCCACCTGATAGACCTCGCAAAGCCACACAAGCTGCTGATCACATCCGTTGCTCTAATTCTGCACTGCATTGCAGTAGCGCTGTGGCAAATTCAGAAGCTCAGGGTCCCTTCATGGCAGTCGCAGCCATGCCCCGCACAGCCATCCTCTTTCTCAGACTATACAACTTTCTAAGGTTATACAAGGGACGCAGGTGGAGCTGTGGGTTAAACCACTGAGCCTAGGGCTTGCCGATCAGAAGGTTGGCGGTTCGAATCCCCGCGATGGGGTGAGCTCCTGTTGCTCGGTCCCTGCTCCTGCCAACCTAGCAGTTCGAAAGCACGTCAAAGTGCAAGTAGATAAATAGGTACTGTCCGGCGGGAAGGTAAACGGCGTTTCCGTGCGCTGCTCTGGTTTGCCAGAAGCGGCTTAGTCATGCTGGCCACATGACCCGGAAGCTGTACGCTGGCTCCCTCGGCCAGTAAGAGATGAGCGCTGCAACCCCAGAGTCGTCTGCGACTGGACCTAACAGTCAGGGGTCCCTTTACCTTTACCTTTAAGTACATCTTACAGTAATTATACAATGACAATATTTGGGTATCTTCTGGTCTTGCATGAAAACTTACTTTACAAACCGTTTCAATTTTATTGAGCCTAACCTACCTGACAGGGTTGTTAGGAGGATAATGCGGAGAGAGGGAGGACCGGGTGCATCACTGGGTACCTGAGAGAGGCCCTTGAGCGACCCTCCATGGAGACCCCCCCCCTCCCAACTACTCCAGTCACTCACCTGGATGTCGCAGGTGCACCTTGATTTCTAGTTCCTTGAGCTGCCTCACTAGCAAGGAGACGTGCTGGAGGAGGTCGCGGTTGGTCATCAGGAGCTGCCGGACTCGGACCTGAGCTTCAACCCGGGCTGTGGTTTCGGCTGACAGCTGGTCTTTCAGTAGCTGCACCTGCCGGGAGACGGGGTGAGGGTGGGGACACGATGGGAGAGTTTCGTGAGCCGAGAGGGACGAGTGAAGCCAGCAGGGGCCCTGCTGGGTCAGGCCAATGCACCCATCCAGCCCGACTCTCTGCTTCTAATGGTGGTCAGCTGGAGGTGCCACTGGGCAAGCCATGCGCAGGCAGGCGACAGCCGTTCTCTGCTGCTTTTGCCTCCGGTTCAGAGAAAAGAGTGCCCCTGAACACACGAGTTTCCCAACGAGGCTTTATGACAGCTATCAATTAAAGTTCTCCTCCACAGTGGATTTGTCAGAGGCGCTTTTGGTTTGGGTTTCCTTTCCTTTCGAGCCATCTATCATATTTATCCCCTTTATTATATTATAAATATATGCATATATGCACACTCACACACACAAGAACCCCTTACATGCTGTTGCAAGCAGAGTTTGCTTCCAAGCTTCCAAGACCCTTCTTTCGCACTGCTTTTATTCTGTTGAGAGTTTAATTACTTTTTAACTGTTTGCATTTTGCATGATTTCAACTTTTTACCTGAATTGCTTTAATCTGTGTGAGTCACCTGGCAAAAAGCCAGGGTACAAATACAACGACAACATCCTAAACAGGGCAATTTAGGGTAGAAGTTAGTGGGTCTCTTTCTCTCTCTCTCTCTCTCTCTCTCTCACACACACACACACACACACCTGCTGAAAACTGCATCAAAGAAAGTGCAGTCAGGGGGTCGCCAGACAGGGAGGGGCATAGTTACCTGAGCCGCAGCCACCTGCGTCTGCTGCTGCTGCTGCAGGAGTTGGTGCTGGAGGAGCTGGAGGCAGTGCTGGGAGGCCAGCGGGGTCACTGAGGCGGAGGAGCTGGGGCTTGCAGGGCTGCCCAGCGGCTGTGCGGTGGAAGGGCGGAGCGACCCGGTCTCATTTTCCTGGAATCCAGCATGCGGAGACAAGGAGGGGAAAATCAGGAACCTTCTCCGCACCTTCCCTCCTACAACACATATTCGTGCCATGCAAAGAGAACTGCTGGCTGCCAAAGCGATTTGCAGCCAGACATATTTCTTGCAGAATGTCATGACGAGAAGCCTTTTTAAAAAAAATACTTTTCCTTCCCTGGTTAGTATTTTCTTTGTCTTGATTATTTGGTTTTTTTTTTTAACGATTTGTAATAAAAATTAATAAAAAAAAAAGTATTTAGAAAAAAGTGCTGATAAAAGGGAAAGGAAAACAGCACTCCTCTGTTTTGGTAGTAATCATGACCCAAGACACAAATCATCCCTGGTTTTTATGAATTTATGCAATTATTGTTTGCAAAAAAAAATGGATTATTGATTTATTTAGCTTGGGTACAGCCCTTCTTCCAAAGATCTCAGGGCGGCTCACAGCAAAAAAATTACAAGATAAAAATGCAAAATACAGAATAAGAATAAGAACAAAACAAACCAATAACCCCACCCGCTCCACCCTTTAAAAGGACATGGGATGTTAATCAGCCCAAAGCCCTGGTTGGAGAGGGACATATAACGAAGGCACCAGGTGAGCTTCTCAGGGGAGACATCCCACAGTGGGGAGCCCCTTGCTGGCCACAAGAACATAATGTGCTTTTTGTTACAGTCTGTACTTCTATGAACAAATGTATAGATTTTAAACATAAAATCCCATCTCTTCTCTAGGCTTGGCCCCTAGCCCCAAATGTTTGTAGACCTGCTTAGAGGTGGAGGGCACCGAGAAAGTGTGGGCCAGGAGCTAATCATCTTGACTTCACAGACACCTTGAATCAGTGCTCCCCAAACATTCTGGGACCACCCCTCCCTTGGGTCCATAAACTCATCCCTAGTACCCAGTGCTGCAGCTAAGAGGGGGAAAGGCTAGCCAGGTGAGGCCTCCAGACGGGTGCCACTGAGGCTCCCAGCCTGTGTGTGTGTACGCAAATGTGCCTTGGTGTGTGTATGCCTAACTGGGTCTTGGACCTGGGTGAAATAAAAGCCTACTTTCACCCCTGCCAGGACCCCCTACATTGCCCTACAAAATAGCATTATTCAGAGTCGCAGTTTGCACGACCCACTAAGGACGGCAGCAACACTATAAAACTCGTAACAGTAACAATTGCACATTTATCCAAAATCCAGTTGAACCTATTTACAGTGGCACCTCTAGTTGCGGAAATGATCCGTTCCGGGGTGCCGTTTGCAACCCGGAAAGTCCGCAACTAGAGCAGCGCTTCTGCGCAAGCATGGAGTGTGATAGAGCGCTTCTGTGCATGTGCAAAGCGCGCAGAACGCTTCTGTGCACGCGTGTGCGGCGAAACCTGGAAGTTTGCTGCATTCGCAAGCTGAAAAGACACAACATGAACCTAACGCAACACAAGGTATGACTGTAGTTAAATCAACTCAACAAGACTGATGAGCTTGAAGCAGTGATACCAGTGTTTCCTTCTGGTAGCATAAGGCTCTTAATCTCGGGGGCATTGGTTCGAGCCCCACGTTGGGCGAAAGACTCCTGCATTGCAGGCGGGTTGGACTGGATGACCCTTGGGGTCCCTTCCAATTCTACAATTCTGTGATTCATCCTTTCAGTGGCCCCTGCTGCCCCCTTGCCTCGTAGTGCCACCTCAGGCCACCCCCACTGCCTTAAATCAAATCTCCCAATGCAGCTATGAAGCGGAGTATGGCGAGCTTGGCCCAGTCACCCTTTCTTGGCCTAATCTACCTTGCAGGGGCGGCTGAGAGGGCAGAACACAGTTGCAAAGTGTTCATGTTCTTCTGGGCCTCCCCGGAGGGAGAAAAAACATTGCACTGGGCTCTTACCTGACTGCTCCTGTCCTTCAGGACCATCCCAGATTGTGGGACCCCTCGGTTGGGTGTGGCCAAGCGCAGCTCGCAGGCTCCAAAGTCGGGTGCAAACCCCCCCTCGGAAACGTTTTCTTCGTCACCCATTGCTGCCCCAGCCAGCTGGAAACCTTCAAAGTGACACAACAACAGAGAGCAGAGGGTGTCACTCTCCCAAGGGCGATGCCTCGAAGGTGGACCCCAATCTCAACCTCATGCAGGACTCAGCCAAGAGTTGGCAGACATGGTGCTTCCCGCTTCCAGGCACATTTAGACAGGTGTTGAGCTTAAGTGAAGGCTTTTTGTCAACTCAGACAAAACTTCCCACAGGGCTGAGCCCGGCCACGTCCAGCACCAACTCGATAAAGCAGCAGGATTGTACTATATCAGAATCTGTATCATTTCTCCAACCCCCCCCCCCCGATGTTTGTTTTTATTTTCATTTCCTAATGCATGGAAAGCAATAACAACGGTAATAATGGGTGAGAGAAATGATGAAATGAAAAAAGTGGGGGAGGGGGAGGAAAGAAAGGACGGAAATGAGGAGGGAGTTGGTAGCATTCCAGAAACAGCGCTGCTTATTATCCAATTATGTTTTTCCAGAGAACTCCACTGAGAAGAGGGCAGCAGCCAACATCCCTATTTAAAGGTAAAGGTAAAGGGACCCTGACCATTAGGTCCAGTCGCGGACGACTCTGGGGTTGCAGCGCTCATCTCACTTTACTGGCCAAGGGACCGGCGTCCAGCTTCCGGGTCATGGCCAGCATGACTAAGCCACTTCTGGCGAACCAGAGCAGCACACGGAAATGCCGTTTACCTTCCGCCGGAGCGGTACCTATTTATCTACTTGCACTTTGACGTGCTTTCGAACTGCTAGGTGGGCAGGAGCTGGGACCGAGCGACGGGAGCTCACCCTGCCATTGTGGGGATTCGAACCGCCAACCTTCGAATCAGCAAGCCCAAGAGGTTCTGTGGTTTAACCCACAGCACCACCCGCGTCCCTCTTTATTTTAGTACATTTGATAAATAGATGCCAAGCATAATTTACAAAGTTGTCCTTCATTTTTGGGTAGCGTAAGGTTCAGGTATATTTTATTAACTTTTTCCATTAATGCAATGGTCCAGATCTTGAAGTACCAATACTCCTGCAAGTTTCCTGGAGCTGGCGCCTTCCTTATCATTTCTTATATGTTCTTGTTCTATGTGCGGCTATTTAAAAACAACAACAAGAAGAAGAACCTCCTCTTGTACATAGCTTTGAATTTTTAAAAAAACATAAATTGATTAATGTGTTAGATTGTCAGGATGGACGTGAGAGACCAAGGTCCAAATCTCCCCCCCCCCGGCCATGAGGTTCAGTGGCGTATGGAGCCGCTTTGCCGCCCGGAGCAGGAAACGAGGGGGCACCCCCCGGGGTCGGGGTGCCGCTCCATAGTGTGCGTGCATTGTGACATCACAACGCATGCGTGCTACGGAGCGCGGTCTGTCCAGGCTGCCAGGCGCAAGCAGCTGCCGCATGGATGAGCTGCGGCAGCCCGTTCGTGCGGCAGCTGCTTGCATGGCAACTCGCAAGGCTGCTGGGCGCAAGCCTCCGCACAAACAGGCTGCCACATCCTGTCCAAGCAGCGGCTGCTCGCGCCCAGCACCCAGGGCAGACTGCGCAAGTGTGCACATGTGCAGTCCGTGCGGGAAGCCGGGCGCAAGCAGCCGCTGCTTGGACAGGATGTGGCAGCCCGTCTGTGTCGCGGCTGCTTGCACGGCAACTCGCAAGGCTGCAGCAGGTGGGCAGAGAGTTGCCACGTGAGCAGCCGCCGCACAGAAATGGTGCCAGGCGGCGGCTTGGGAGTTGCGGGGGGGGGAGTGTCACCCCCTCCCTCCAGGCTGGAACCGGGGGTGTGCCGCTGTCAACGTCCGCACCACGCTACGCCACTGATGAAGTTCACTCAGTGTGGCCTTGGGGGCCAACGACTGACTCTGAGTCTAGGCTACCTTACGGGGCTGTTGTGGGGATTTTATTGAGGAGTGGGGAGAACAAGATGCTATGCCACCTTAAGCTCCTTGGAGAAACAGGTGGGACATCAATGCAAGAAAGAAGGCACTTTGAGGATTTGCAGCTCAACACCAGGAAGAACTCTCTGAGAGTAATAACCATTCAACCGTGGAACCGTCTCCCCCTGGAGGAGGTGGGCTCTCCTCCCTTGGAGGTTTTGAAGCAGAGGTTGGATGGGCATCTGCCATGGATGCTTTGTCTGGGATTCCTGCATGGCGGGGGTGGACTGGATGATCCTTAGTGATCCTTTCCAATACTGCAATTCCGTGAGTCTATGCTCCCTACCATCTAGCCATACATAAAATTTATGAAAAAAGAAAGAAGTAATAGTTATTTATATGCCTGTTGTCTTTCTCCAACAGGCATATAAATGTGACATGTGAAAGATAGGCGTGCCTGGCGTGCTCTGGTCCATGGGGTCACGAAGAGTCGGACACGACTGGACAACAACAATAGTTATTAAAATAAACAAGAAAACACCAATCTGTTGGGTTGGGGGAATCCATGCTCTCATCTTCTTTTGGGTGCCCCCTTAAGCTTCAAAAACCAGCCAGTGTTTATCCTGCTCCTTCCAAGGCTGCCACCAGGCAGGTATTTTAAATTCAAATATTAAGAAGCCAAGCCCCAACCCACGCAGACCTGACCCAGACCCCTCACCTTCCACCTGGGGGTCATCCGCAGAATTGTTGCTGGCTCCATCTGCCTGGCCATCGGCATTCTGTAGGGCATGCTGGAGGCTCAGCTTGTGGCAGACCTCGAAGGCCTGGCCCACTGTCCGAACCACCCGCATGGCCTGCGTCTGAGAGGAGAGAGAAGGCCCACCTTAGCATGAGGAGAGACAGGGGGGAGTTAAAGGCAGCAGCAGTGGTGGGGAAGGAGGAGGTCCCGTGGCAAAGGGCCCCCCGCCCAAGCCAGCCCACCTTCTTCTTGGATTTGAAGACGTTGCACCGGAAAGAGTTGTTTGCACCATCCCTGGCGATGTAGCTGAATATCTTCAGGTCCTGGGAATCATGAGAGACGTAGAAGATCCTGAGGAGAGGAGAGGAGAGGAGGCCCCCAAAGTGAACCAGGAGGGGAAAGCGTTTGCAAAGTCCTGGGCACAGGGGAATAGCAACAGCATAGCTTGGGAGTTGCCTAGCACTGTGCCAAACTCTTGGGAACGCCCATCCCTTGTTTCCCAGGAATGCTGGGCAGATTGTCCTTCAGATTTGCTCCAGTGAGGTGGAAGCAATTACCAGCTTAGGGGATTGAGCCACCTGGACCAAATTAGCAGCTTTGCCAATCTGCTAGTGCAGAGGACAGCTGTCAGGTACTGCCTGGGTGGGTCAGCAGGGGAACCCCAGGAATTTGCACCAGCAGACGCAGAGAGGCCAGCTGGCACTGCAGAGACCAGCTGGAACGGAGGAGGGTTGGCATTCCCTATTGAGGACAGCAGGACCCATATGTGCCCAATGGGCAGGGGGGCAACTGAAGAGAGCTGAGCCACCAGTGGCCATCTTTTATCCCTCCAAAGGGGCAGGGGTCAGTCTGGCTCCATGTCACCTCTGGCCAATCTGGAAGAATAGGGCAGCTTTTCATATATGTTGTGTTTTTATTTCTCATACAGTTATTAAGGCGCATGGCCTCTCACTCATATATATTTATACAGTTATTAAGGCGCATGGCCTCTCACTGCCACCAGTATATATGAAAGTCTGGTTCCTTTAAGAGTGCACAGAACCTTCATTCTCAAAAACAATGGAACTCACAGGTGAATAGTACCTTTTATTTTTATAAATCTTATTTGTTTGCAAAGGGAATACAGTGGTACCTCGGGTTAAGAACTTCATTCGTTCTGGAGGTCCGTTCTTAACCTGAAACTTTCTTAGCCTGAGGTACCACTTTAGCTAATGGGGCCTCCGCGCCGCCCACACATTTCTGTTCTCATCCTGAAGCAAAGTTCTTAACCCGAGGTACTATTTCTGGGTTAGCGGAGTCTTTAACCTGAAGCGTCTGTAACCAGAGGTACCACTGTATCTGAATGAGTTGATATTATACTACACCTCTGGAGCCGCGCTGGATCTTTGTATGCATGCAGGGAGAATCCGCAGCCACCTACCTGTAAACGGGGTCGTGGATGACCACCGTCTTGCCCTCATCCCAGGCCCACTCCTTTCTCTGCAGAGAGAACAAAAAATTAGTACAGCCCTCTCCTCCTCCATGAATTTGCCTCGTGTCCCTTTAATGCAATCTAAGTTGGTGGCTATCTCTGCCTCCTGTGGAAGTGAGTTCCACAGATTAACTATGTACTTTATTTCGCCTGTCCTGAATCTCCCAGCATTCGGCATCACTGGAGGACCCCATTAGTTTCTGGAATTAGGAGAGAAGAAAGGTCCATCTTCTTCTTCAACCTCATGCATGATTTTCAACACTTTCACACTCTCCCCTCACCTTCTTTCCAAACCAAGAAGTCTCAAATGTTGCTAAGGGAGTTTGCCCTCCATCCCCTTGGTCATTTTTTTGGGGGGGGGGGCAGGATGAGTGGGTAGGGGCCCTTTTCCTGCCCCCTCCCAGCTCTCCAGCATGACTCCTCTAGGCCCCCATTCCTCACCTTCTGCTTCTTGCGCAAGATCACTTTCACTCCATCCACCGAGATGATGATGTTGACCTTCTTCTTTTTGATGTTCTTGGCCTTAAATTCATACTGCAGGAAGGAAGAGGGTGGAGATATGCATTAGGGTGGCCAGCTGCCATCCAGCTTGGCCCCAAGGCTTTGCACACCACACCTTTGCCGTGTGCGGGGGGGGGGAGAGATCATGACAGCAGCCTAGTGGGTAAAAATACCTATCCAATTCCCACCTCTAGATTTCATGCTGGTCAATTTGTAAATGCAACCATTTGCACCCAAAACTTCCTGCTGCATTGCTCACCCTGATTTTTGTTAATTGCAAACTGCAAAGCCCCCCCCCTCTCTCAGCCAGATGTGCAGGGCTTCTTCTCAGCTCAGGAGGGAGGCAAACACCCAGGCCTGCAGGGGGATATTCAAAGACCACTTGTGGGGGTGTCAGAACGAAACGGCCCCTGATTCGGCTGCTCCGCTTAAATATTCATTAAAGTGGGTTTGAATGAAGAAGCAGAATGGAGCAGTTTGTGTGTGTGTGTGTGTGTGTGTGTGTGTGTGTTTTGTAGCAAACAAAACAGCCCTTCCCAAACCCCAAATAAAATCATCTGGAGAGAAAGTCAGTTGGATGATGTAATTTATAATATATTAATAATAATCTAATATTTATTATTTATACCCCCATCTGGCTGGGTTTCGACTCTGTGGCTTCCAACAAATATTAAAAACAATAAAAACCAGACTTAAAAACAGGGCTGCCTTCAGATGTCTTCTAGTGTGCATGCACACGAAAGCTCATACTAAGAACAACTTAGTTGGTCTCTAAGGTGCTACTGGAAGGAATTTTTTTTATTTTATTTTGTTTTTTTCTAAAGTCAGGTAGCTGTTTACACCTTCCACTGAGGTGTTCCACAGGAGGGCACTACCAAGAAGGCCCTCTGGTTTTATCTTTTTATTTGAAGGGCTCAGTCTTGGAATGCAGGCTGTGCTTGAAACTCAATGGGGTGCAGATGTGTGAACTCTGCACATCCTCAGAGGCGCCTGCATTTGCTTCATGCCCTCAGTGGCAAGGGTCCCAAGGTCAGTCTCAGCTGTGTTTTAAGCCTTCCTTGCTTGACCTTCCATCAGTAGCCTTTCTCCATCCTGCCCCGAACTTTGCTCTCCACCTACTCAGTCAGAAGGATGGATTAGCCTAGCCTAGCCTCCCCCCCCCACCCACAACCTTGCCTGCTCCCAAGGTCCAGGGTTGAAGGCAGCAAGCAGGCAAGAACAGCCCCCCCCCCAAACAACCACTTGCTCCCCGTTAAGCTGTGACCTCTTGATCAATCCATGAATTATTACACAGGGCAAGCTGTTTAGAAAGCTAAATTTAGTCACAAAGTGTGAACACACAGAGGGAGAGGGAGATGGAGAGAAAGAAAGAGAAAGAAAGAAAGAAAGAAAGAAAGAAAGAAAGAAAGAAAGAAAGAAAGATGCAGGCCAGCCAGCTGTGTTCTTGTTTACACAAAAAAGAGGGTTCGGTGGTGCTGGACAGGGCATGATCCCTGCTGAAAGGACAGCAGCTGCTCTGCCAAATCTGCTCCTTCAGAAGGACTGCCACCACAACCTCTGCCTGTGGCTAAGAACATGGATTCTCTCTCCCCAACACACACACACATATACCGGATATGCACCTGTGGGGCCAAAACATGCCCTTTCCCCAAGGGTAGAGCCAGGTGCTGCCTGTTCCTTCAAACACAGCCTCCCCCCCAGCCAGGAGGCCTTCCAGAGGTTTCAGACTACAACTCCCATCAGCCCTGGGAATTGTAGTCCAAAACCACTGGAAAGCTGGACAAAGGCCGTCCTAAGAGATCTGTTTCCCCTTTTGAACTGCTGGGACTTCAGAGGCCCAGATGTGGGCTGCTACAGCCCCATACCCCAGTAGGGCAGTGCAGCTGGTGGGGGGGGGAGGAGGAGCCCACCCCTTTCTGCTTCCTCAGGATGGCGGAGGCTGAGAACCTCTCCAAGGCGTGAGAAGGGGAGCCATGCCAGGGATGGATGCCAGCTGGCTGCTGCCCTCTTCTGCCCTCCGCACTCACGCAGAGCCGCTCACTGCTTTGAAATCGGGACTGGAAGCCAAAGAACATTTGCACCCCGGGCGAGTGATGGGATTGGCTCCTCTGTGCAGGCTCTGCACACATCCGTCTGTTCGGGGGAAGAGGCCAAAAGCCGCTGGATCTCAATCGCTGCTGCTGCTGCTGTTATTATTATTAATTCCTAAAAGCAGGTTTCTAAACCACTTGGAAGTTTCAGCAGGACTGACACCTGCTGCTCCTTCAGAGGTTGGGACCTAAGAGAGATTCCAGCTAAACATTAGGAAGAACTTTCTGACAGCAAGAGCTGCGTGGCAGTGGAATGCGTTACCTCAAAGGTGGTGGGCCCTCCTTTGGGTGGGCATCTGTCAGGGGTACTTCAGCAGAGATTCCTGCATTGAAGGGGGTTGGGCTAGATGACCCTTGGAGGTCCCTTCCAACTCTACCATTCTATGATTCCACGGCTGCCAGGCTGGGAATAATTGATGGTGTGTGTGTGTGAGTGTGTGTGTGTGAGTGTGAGTGTGAGTGTGAAAAGGACTCCCAGCATTTTGGAGCCTTAACTCCATATCAGGATAAACGGTGCATGACCAACAGAAATATTTTTACCATGTAAATGACACAGAAACCAGTCCAACTTACTTTTTCTTTAACATACAAAACAAAGGTTGGCCCTGCCAGATTCTGCCACCATTTGCACTTATGGGCCTGCATTCCAACGCACAACTCCGCTCCCACAAAGAAGACAGAATCATGGAGTCGGAAGGAACCCCCAAGGATCATCTAGCCCAACCCCATGGAATGCAGGAGTGAAGAGGCTCCTAACAGCAACCATACATCACCTTCCCCTGATCCTGCCTCTGTTTAGAAAGCCATTAATAGCCCAACCCTTCTCCCTCTGCCTGGCTTCCATCTCAGTGGATCAAAGCAGCCTTAGAGGAGCTCAACTCCACCCCCAGCCCGAAAACAACCCCCCCCCACCAAGCACCTGCTCAGGTGGAGATGCCCACTGGGCACATGGGCACCCGCCTCTCCCAGAACGGAGAGCTTAACTGGTAAAACATGTTTACTGCAGCTGCAGAAAAAGCATTTTGGGCACCGTTAATCCCATGCAGGCAAGATATGATCAGAGTCCTGAACTTTTATTGGTGTGGAGATAGAGAACATTCATGCATTCATTTACTGCATTTCTATCTCACCCCCCCCCCCAAGGAGCTCAAGGTGGCATAGGTTTCCTCCCCCCCCCATTTTATCATCACAACAACCCTGTGAGGTAGAGCTAGGCAGAGAGTCATTGATTGGTGCAAGGTCACCCAGTGAGCAGGGGATTTGAACCCTGGTCTCCCGGGTCTCTGTCCAACAATTAACCACTACACTACCACCGACTTCCTTATTATGAGCCTCTGAGAGATCTGACCAAAATTTCTCATTTTTCCAACAGTAACGGGCCTCTGAGAAGGCCGTAAGCAGGGCTCAGGATCTCATCTATCCCCAACCAGCGGTATTCAGAGGTAGACTTGGTGTTGACATGGAAGCTTCATTTAGGTGCCCTGACCACTAGCCCCTAAATAGCCACCACTTCTCCATGAATTTATATAATCCTTTTCAACAGCCTCCTAAACAACTGCCCCCTCGCCACATTTTGTGTCAGTGAATTCCAAAAGTTAGCTGTGTGAAGAAATCGTTTTTAAAAGACCCTTTAATCCCCCCCCCACTTTTGTTCTTGTATTTTGTGTTTTATCTTGTATTTTTATGCCGTGAACTGCCCTGAGATCTACTGATGAAGGGTGGTATGCAAAATTAATAAAAAAATACATGCATGCATAAAATATTATCTGCTCTGAATTTACCTGGGACTCAGCTATACAGCTGCAAATAAAACATTTTGAATGTGTGACAAAGTGCAATATACAATTGTGACACTAGTTGACAACTGTGAGCTATAGCAAATTCAACGCATTTTTCAAAATAAAATAAAATTAAAAAGCATTTCCACAATGATTTTAACATGTGTAGATTCTGCCCTGCTGAACTTTTGTTGTTGTTGCTGTTGTTAAACGTTTTTATTTAGAAAAACTTTACTAAGTGGTTTAAATATTTTGCAACGAAGCAAAACAAAGAGCCAGGGGGCAGCTTGCTATAGTATAGATCCAGAGCACATGGCTGGATACGACATTGGAACCTGAACTGAGTTTTATCTGAAGTGAGACAAGAAAACAGGATGGCTGTTCTTGCAGGAACGACGAGGCCTCGCAGTGGCGGGTATCAGTATGTACCAAATCAGTACCAAAGGAAGTACGATTCGGCGGGAGCCTGCCAGCCATGCGCTTGCGTCTTAATATACGCCAGAAAACACCCTTAACATGGCAGTGGAGTCCATTGGCTTGGCGGCGACTTGTGAAACATGTGCGTTTGGTGAAATGTGCATTTTGTTTGGTGATCTCCCCACCAGCCCTGAGCTAAAATATTATGCCAGAAGTTGAAAGCCTCCCTTGTACACACACTTTTCTTAGGGCTTGCGCGTGATTTCACAAGCACCCGTCATGTCCCACTTGCAGAATGAAAGGAGCTTGGAGAAGAGCGTGATGGATGGAGCCTCATCAGAATTATTTGGGGGGGGAGAGGGGGGAGTTTAATGAGCACAGGCTTCCCTTTGGCAGGCGAGAGGCGTTTCTGCAGAGGCACAGCAGACACAAGGAGAATCCCTAATGCTGCCGTCTTGTGTGGGCAGAGTAGGAGCCAAGAGCATCCTGGATACTAAATAATGCATCCCCACCACCAACCAACCACCCTGACCCCCCCCCCACCTTCTCTTCTCTTAATTGCAAAGGAGCTATTTCGGGCTGTATGGACTTCCAAGCCAGAGAGAGGTGGGGAGAGATTCATTCAGTTAGCACAGGAAAAGAACAAAAAAAAAAAAAAAACAACCCTTGAGCCAGTCTTCACAGAAAGGGCTCCCTGAAGAGCAGCACAAATGGAAGACAGGACATTTGGAGGAGGGAAAAGGAAGCGTGGGGTCGGGGGGCTGGCATGCAGCAGAGGGGACCGGGGCTGGCCCCACCATGCAGCCAGCTGAAGCAGCCTGCTTTAAGGTAGTAAGTAGGGCTTGGAGGGTGCGGTGAGGGGGGGGGCAGGTGTCTGGACAGGGCAGCTAGGCTTTCCCCAGGGGGTGGTCCGTCCCCCGTCCCCGCACAAGGGCTGGAATGCTGGTTTGGAAGAATCTTTGGCTGCTCACCCCTTCTTGGAAGCGAGGAGCGCGGAGCCGGGCCAACCTCCTCCTGAAACGAGCTTCTCTGCTTGGCTTTTGAGAACGAAGGATGGTGCTGCTCTTGAGAGAAAGCCTCCGTTTCCGGCTCCCACGCTCACCTCCTGGCACCAGGGCGCCTTGTGTGCATCACTCTGTGCGCTGGCACAAGCCGGGGCCCAGATGGCATAATGACACAAGCCGTTCCTCAAGCAGCCAGCGCACCCCACACCCCTCCTGCAGGAACGCACAGCCTGCCCCAACCCAGGACTTGGCCACCCCCCACCCCCACCCCCGGGTGGAGCATTTCATGACTCTATCTATGCCTGTGTTCATCTGTCAGTACAGTAATGGCCGGCTCCAGGCTTCAGCTCACAAGGGGAGCACGGGCAACATCAGAACAAACCAGCATGCCAAGGAGTCACAGAATCATAAAATCATAGTGTTGGAAGGGACCCCAAGGGTCATCTAGTCCAACCCCCTGCAATGCAGCAATCACAGCTAAAGAACCCCTGACAGATGGCCATCCGACCTCTGCTTAAAAATCTCCAAGGAAGAAGAGCCCACAACCTCCCGAGGAAGACCCTTCCACTGTTGAACAGCTGGTTATCATATCTTCTCTCAGTCTCTTCTTTTCTAGGCTAAACATTCCCAGCTCCCTCAACCCTTCCCCCTAAGGCTGACTTTTCAGGCCCCTGATCAACTTGGTCAACTCTGATCACCCTTCTCTACTTTTCTAGGAGAATTTCAGCTCAATGAATTAAAATTTTAAGGGCTCAGGTGGTATTGATTTTGGTCACCCTCCTCTGCACACCTTTCAGCTTGTCAATGATACAATAATAATACGAATTATTAGCAAAGGCCAGCTGGTATTATTTTCAGCAGCCTGCTGAGGTTCCCACCATTTCCTTCCAGGTAGCAGATAAAGCGCAGGTAGAAAATAAAATAAAAATTGAGGCCGTTTGGAGACAGCGACCTTTTAATGGAAAGTCATAGGTTGCTGGGCAGATCCAAAGGAACATCATGCTCAGCCACACACGGTGCTCTTCCAGGAGATCTCCTCCAGGAGGGATGACATTCAATAGAAGAAGAAGAAGAAGAAGAAGAAGAAGAAGAAGAAGAAGAAGAAGAAGAAGAAGAGAGAGGAGGAGGAGGAGTTTGGATTTGATATCCCGCTTTATCACTACCTGAAGGAGTCTCAAAGCGGCTACATTCTCCTTTCCCTTCCTCCCCACAACAAACACTCTGTGAGGTGAGTGGGGCTGAGAGACTTCAGAGAAGTGTGACTAGCCCAAGGTCACCCAGCAGCTGCATGTGGAGGAGCGGAGACACGAACCCGGTTCACCAGATTACGAGTCCACCGCTCTTAACCACTACACTACACTGGCTCTCAGTGCCCCAAGAGAGGAGGCTCTGCATATTCTGCTTGGGTGCTGCAAGCCACAGAGGTCGCCAAGCAGGGGCTATAAATGCTAGGCTCTGGGAACAGGCTCCCGGCACAAAATCTGCCTCTGCCCAAATTGAGACAGGGGGTGGTAAGGGTCTCAGTGCCAATGCCCCTTCGCAGCCCAGTCAGCAAACGTTAAGATTAAAAGGAAAAAGAGAGTCAATGCAGCGTGACTGTCACAAGCGTTAGACTAGGACCTGAGAGTCCAGAGTTCGAATCCTCCACTTGGCCATGAGGCTTGCTGGGTGTGACCTCGGGCTTTTCTCACCCTAAACTGCCTCACAGGATTGTTGTGGGGATTAAATGAGAGTGAGAAAGGCCATGTTCACCACCTTGAGCTCCTTGGAGAAAAAGGTGGGATATAAATGCAATAGATTAATTACAGTAATAATAAAACAGACTGTTAGTGGGAAGGAGACCCAGTGGGTAAGACCCCTGGCTTGCCCCCCCCCCAACTACGCTCCTGCTTCCAAACTTCTCCATGGATTCTGCAGTGCTGAATTTATTACTCACATCTCTGAAGTGGAAGCAATACAGAAAGGGTTCCTCTGTTACTCCACTTTCCTTATCTGAAGTTTGTGCAGACCACCCTGGTCTGCTGTCGGCTCCTTGATTCCATGTACAAAATCATAGAATTGTAGAGTCAGAAGGCATCCCAAGGGGTCATCAAGTCCAACCCCCCGCAATGCAACCTCTCTCTTTCACACCACGCGTGCATCCTGCTTTGCAACCATCAGTGTGAATGCAGCCAAGGTCTGTGCTGAGCCCAGAGCGGAGAAAATTAAGTGAAAGCGCAAGAGCTGTTTTCATATGCCTGAAGGGCTGTCAGTGTTGCCCCAGAAGGCAAGACAGGGCAGATTCTGGCTAAACATTAGCAGAGACTTTGTTATGGTAGGAGGTGTTCACCATTGCAACAACCTGCTCCCTTTGCTGGAGGTATTTGGGCAGAGGCCAGGCAGCTGTCTGTCAGGGATGCTTGCGTTCCTGCGTTGCCTGCCCTGCCCTAAGCAGGGGCTGGAGAAGATGATGGTCTCCGAGGCTCTTCCTGACTCCATGATTCCATCACTGCACAAAGCCAGTCTCCATGCGCTGACTGTATCCACAGTCCTTTCTTGCACTGTGTCCACAGTGGTTAACACCTGCCCCCAAGAATCCTGGTGTGATCCTATGCATAATTATGCCAGATCCATAATGCTTTGTCAGAACACTGTATTGTTTCCGGCACCTGCTAAGGCCATTTTCATTTAGGCAACCCTACCCAGACATGTAGAACGTTGGTGTATGTTTTAATCTGTTTTTAATTTATTGCCGATACTCCTTCTTTTTCCCCCTTTCTTTTTGAACGATTTAACTAAGCGTTGGCTGTTTTTTTTTACTGATAATTGCTTTAATCTTTTGGGTTTGGGGGTTTTCTGGTGGTGTTTCTTTTTTGCAACCAAGTGGTGTATGAATTTTATGAAATAAGTAAAATCAATAAGCATGGCTCTTGTGCTTGGGTCCTGCGTGCAGGATTCCAACAGCCATGATCCGTGAGAACAAAATGCTGCACTAGCTGGGCCACTGGCTGGATCCAGAAGGGTACGTCTTAAATCCTTTACTCTTTAAAAAAAAAAAGAAAAAGATATGGTTTATCTGTGCCTCCTCCCTTCCCCATGGACAGCCGCGTCCCCAAATGAGGTCTATCCATCAGGTTTAGTTTAGCTCCTTGAGCCCTCCTTGGCTAACCCAAATCAGCATCCACACAAGCTTTGCAGAGGCTGTGCAACCAACAGGCTAGAGGCACGCCCCCCCCCACCCACCCACCCACACAGCTCTTGGGAATCCAGTTCCAGCAATTCTGAGCATGGCATTAAAAGGTCACCATTGCTTAGAGATTACATGTTTTGCAGGCTGATCCATCAGCCCATCTGCTATCAATCATCCCTGGAACGTGATCTCATAACTGCGGCATTTTCTTCTCAGCTAACAGAGTGACCATCACTCCGACAGGAGGAGGTGACCATGGCGGTGGCGGCCACCATATACTGGACCAACCCCAAGGGCATCCATCATGATTTTAGCTTCCTATTCTATTCTACTGTTGCTAATAAAAAAAGCCGTGGGTTGTTTTTTTTTTGCCCTTGCAGAGATAAGGATGGAAACAGAGGGGGGCTAAGCAAAGCTTGGGGTAGGCCAGGGGTGAGGGCTCCCCATTCTGCATGATGAAATGTAGAATTATGTAAAATGCATGCAAATCTTCATGATTTGCATAATCATGAACTGAGCTCAGGTTACCCTGGCACATAATAATAATTATTTTTAAAGAGCCCTGCCTGTGCAAAGTCCTCTCTCCACTGCAAAGTAGAATACCCAGATATTCCAAAGATAACTTGCATATAGCCCTCATTCTTCCATATGTGTCTTCCTTACAGTCCTGAGAGGTGGGTCGCTGACAAGAGTGCAGATAGAGAGAGGGTTTTCTCCCTCTTCCATTGTTCAGGAACTCAGGGCAGTCTCTCAAAGCCAACCGGGTGCAGGGCCTATGGAACTCACTGCTGTAGAGGTATCCCTCCACATCTCGAAGCTACCAACATGAGTCTGACCAAACTGCGGCAAAGCCAGCCCCCCCCCCCGGGTGGGTGGGAGGTGCACACATGCGCGGTTGGCATGCTCTTGCATGCACCTTTCGACTGAGCGGCTTACCCTTAGAATAATGACCCTTCTGGGGAGAAGTCACGCCTGCCTCTCTATTAACATAGGAGAGAAGCACAGATTAATTTTGAGGCAGCAGAGCAAGGAGGACAAAGGACAGTATTCTCTGCTCTTTTCGTCCTTCCTCAAGAGCAAAAACATGTGCCACAAACTCTGCAAGCTAAAGCAGACTTGGAGGCAACCTGCTGGAGAGTAATTTACCTAGTGGGGGAGGTGGGAGATTTTCAGGGCACTGAATCCACCCCCTTGGTTATGCTAAACCTTACTCAGCTTCTCTCCAAATGGCTTCAGATTTATTTTTGCACATAAAATGCTTATGAGGGCTAGGAACTTGCTTTGTGTGTGTGTTACATAGCCAGTTTCCCCGTGGCTGAGATCTGCGGTTCACAGCTGCTCCTGGAGGATCAGTTTGGCCCACCCCCTGTACTGAATCCCTGACTTTCAGGGCTTTCAACCTCCTCTTCAGGACTGCAGCTTGTCAGGATATCCCTACAGGGTTGGCAACAAATAGCACCAGGAGCCCCACCACCCCAGAAGACAAAATGGGAGGGGGGGTCGTCAGCTGCAATGGTAACCAAGATTGCTGGGCTTAGCAGAGCGGGGCCTCTGTTTGCTACAGAAGCACACCCTTCTCCAAAGGTTACAGCACTAAGTTGCTAGGACCCAGAAAAAGTGTCAAATCACAAAACTGTGGAGCTGGAAGGGACCCCAGGGGTCATCTAGTCCAACCCTCTGCAATGCAGGAATCACAAGCGAAAGCATCCAGGAACAGGTGGCCATCCAACCTCTGCTTAAAAACCTCCACCATTCCACTGTTTCGCAGCCCCTACTGTCAGAAAGTTTTCCTGGGTGTTTCGTCGGAATCTCCTTTCTTGTAATTTGAAGCTATAGGTTCGAGTCCTACCCTCTACAGCAGGAGAAAACAAGCTTGCTCCCTCTTACGTGTGACAGCCCTCCAGGTTCAGGCAATCTTTCTTTTGCACGGGGTTACATTCTGGACCCCAGCGGGGCCCATGTCAAGCGTCCCGTTCCACACTGCCCTGCCCTTCCGGTGACATTTCGGTGACATTTTCTGGTCACTTCCAGGTTTGGCGCTGTGCGCGTGTCTGTGCAACCACATATCAATCAGACATGTCTAAATTGGTAGTTGCCGTTATTTGAAGGTGGCTGCCACATCTCTTCTCAGTCTCCTCTTTTCCAGGCTAGACAGACCCAACTCCCTCAACCAATCCTCATAAGGCCTGGTTGTCAACATCCTGCTTAAATTGTGGCGCCCAGAACTGGACACAGGACTCCAGTTGTGGCTTGACCAGGCAGAAGACAGCACTGCTATTACTCTGCTTGCTCTAGACAAGTCTGACAGGCCCGTCTTTTCATTTTCACCCCTCTGCCTGTCCTCAACGGTGCTGAACAAGGAAACCTTGCTGAGGTTTTGCACCGCCCTCATTCAACTTTGACTCAATCAGTTCTTTAGCGTTTCCACCAGCTAAAAGGCAGGGGCTTGATTACTCAGCCTCCCAACTTCAGTTAGCCCACACTGAGAGGCAGGGAGGTGCAGTGAAGCGGCTGTGGGGTACAGACCTCCAGGTGGCTGGGGCTGATGGTGCTGGGATCCTGACAACACCTGGAGTGCCACAGATGTTCCTCACCACCGGTGCAGCGGTTACATGCCAGGCTGAAAGAACTGGAGGCCTCTCTCTCAGACAAGCCTACCTCGGAGGGTTGTTTGCAAAGGATAAAACAGGCAGGGAAATGGCAGCCCTGTAGGAGGCCTTAGAAACCTTCCTCTGAGGCAATTCTTCAGGAACTTCCCACCCCCAAACACACATGCCGATATGAAAGGGTGGGGCCTTTTCGCTGGTGGCACCCCCAAATAAGTGTCTTCCATTGTAGCGTCCAGGTGCCAGGTTAAATCCTCTCTTTTAAAACAAGGCTCCTGACCAATGGATTTCTGGTAGGAATACGGCTGCAAAGTTGGCTCCTCTGCATTCTGACTTTCAACCCTGTTTGGTTTATTTACTTATTCTGAAAATGTGATGTATGGTTTCAGTGCCAGCTTGCCTCTCTGCTTCCCTTGTACTAACCTGGGTTCTCAGTGGATTAATAGATTTATATTTTGCATGTCTATCTCACCTTTTCCTCCAGGATGGCATACCTGGCTCTCCCTCCTCCCATGTTAGCCTCTCACAACAACCCTGCGAGGTAGGTCATGCTGAGAGGCAGTAATAGCCTGATAGATGAGCTGAGGATTTGAACCCTGGCCTCCCAGGTCCTAGCAAGACACTCTGAGCTTGCTTCGGCCTTGCTCTGACACTGCGCCTCCAGAGGCAAAGCCTTAACGAATATCTTGCCATGGAGAGAAAAGAGGAGTGCAATCTGTTCCATTTAACACTGTGAGCGGCAGAAGAAGAGTCGTATCCCAACGCTAGACCATCCACTTTGCATGCAGAAGGTTGCAAGTTCAATCCCCGGTAGCAGAGCACCAGTGTGGTGTAGTGGTTGCAGCATCAGATAAGCACCTGGGAGAGTCCAGGGTTCGAATCCCCACTCAGCCACAAAGCTCTCGTGGGCTGACCTTGGGCCCCTCAGCCTAACCTACCTTGAGGGTTGCTGTTGTGGGGATTCAGTGGGGAGAAGAACCATGTATTCCACTTTGAGCTCCTGGGAGATAAAGGTTAGATATTTATCATCATCATCAATTAAATTTGTTTAAACCCTTCATCCAAAGATCACAGGGTGTTTCAAAACATAAGCATATAGAATGAGAATGCAAAATACATAACAAACCCAAAACAAACAAATAACAACACCCCCCCCCCAATAAAACTAATCTCTTGGTAGGGCTTGCGAATGTGCTTGGCCTAGGGCCCTGGAAGGCAGCGGCTGCCAGTCAGTGCAGACCACACCGGAGGGGGGGGTAACCCTTGGCCCTCCAGATGTTATTGGACTACAACTTCCATCAGCCCCAGCAAGTGCGGCCAACAACCAGGGAGGATGGGAGTTGTAGTCCAGCCACACCTGGAGGTCTGCAGCTTCCCTCCCACCAGTTATGGACAACATTGGGCTGGATGGGCCAGCAGCTGGACTCAGGGTGAGGCCCTTTCCTACACCACCCCCAGGCTCTGAAAGCAAGCATAGGCTACCAAGAGCCAGGATGTAATGGGGGCCAAGATGCAGCTGCCAAGGAGCGCAGCAATCGCCGCCCCACTTAATATTCAAGCGGCAAGAATAATGACATCCGCTGTCACTGTCAAAGCTGGGGGAACTGGCTGGGGAGGAGGGAGGATTAGCTACAGCTCAGTCAATCGCAGAAAAAGTCTGTGGCTCCAGGAGGCTACTAATAATCCAGGAGAAAGGCTGGTAATTTTTAACGCAGACCCCCCCCCCCAAATTTAAATTAGGGCTTAGCTTAGCCTTAATGACAAGCCAACCAGGCAAGTACAAAATGTACATCCACCAAATTTACATTCTGCTCCAAGGGCTGAGATTTCTCTCTGTTTGTTAAAGAACACCTCTTGCCAAGAAACCAGCCGGGCGGGGGGGAGGCATGGCTGTGTCTCTGGGTGGATCCAGGAGCTCCCAAAAGAACAGAGGGACCCCACCACTGATTCTGGGTTCCCCACCCACCCTGAGCAGCAGGTAGGAGGCAAGGGGGACACCTGTGCTATGGAAAACTTCACCAGCACAGCTTTGAAGTAAAACATCCTGCCCTGAAACACTGAAGCCGAATCTCGCATCCAGCACCTTTGCGAGAAAGGGATGCCTTAAAACTGCCAAGGGTCCGTGTGCGAATATTATGCATCCGTTTGTTGGTTTGTTTAATTGCCCCACATACGCCCACTCGCCTGCTTCGATCTGCGGAACTGGCCGCATCATAGCCATTCTGGCATTTGTGGAAACTCCATCTTGCAGGGTGGCCAGCACCTGCAATTTTGGAACTCTCTACCTGATGTCAGGAGCCTTTACTCCTTTTGGTGCCTGCTAAAAACAATTTTGTTCAGACACGCCAACCCAGAAGTTTAGAAAGTTGGTGTGAGTTTTAATCTGGTTTTAGTCCATCGTGGTTTTAACTTTCCTAAGGTCTTAAATTATTGTTGTTAATTTTTCTTAGTAATATTTTCATTGTTTTATCCCATTTGCAAACCGCTTCATGGTTTTAAAAACGTCAGCCCGACCCTATGACGTTTCATATTTGGCTGGCGAAGGTTCCTAAAATGCTCGGCTCTCACTGCAGACTTCCTCACAAGGACCCTGGAGACTGCAGTTCAGCACACGATTCGGAAAAACCTTTTCTGGAGTTTCCCACCCTCCTTGCAAGCACCCCCACCCCCTTCAGGTGTCTTGATCAGGAGCCTGCTGGGTCAGGCCGATGGCCCATCGAGGCCAGCCTCCAGGTGCCTGGATGAAACCTGCAAGCAGGACCCAAGCATGAGAGCCTTCTCCCTTTCTGTGGTTTCAGAAGCATTGCCGGGCCTGCGCAGAGCTTGTCTGAAGCCCAGGGAGGAGCTCCCAGTCAGCTGGGGGGCATGGGGCAACCTTGGCATGACAGCGTACGCCTGGCATGTTCCTGGCAGGGAGCCCTGGCCAGCTTAGTCCTCTGAGACGCAGGGCAAGGGTACCCGGCTCCTCCTCTGCCTCTGCATGGGCCTGAACATTGCTGTCTCCAACTTGTGGAGACACAGCACAGACATCATGGCATGGACAGCCCTCTCCTCCGTGAATGTGCCTCCTGTGGGCGGGAGTTCCACAAGTTAACCATGCATCGTGCAAAGAAGCATTCCCTTTTATGCTGGAAGCTGAATCTTCCAACGTTCAGCCTCACCGGGTGCCAAGTTCTGGCGGATGGAGAGAGGGAGTTGCCATTTCCTCTTTCCGCTTTCTCCATGCCACGCACAATTTTATAAACCTTTTGGCATGGATTTGTCACGTAGACCCAGCTTTCCTTGGGAGCACACAGGTCCTGCCCCCCCTTCCCTCCACTGACGCTGCTGCCTGGCCTCCCCACCCCCCAGCCCCTTTTAAACTGCCAATTAACTGTCACAAGCAAGGCGCCCATGCTGAGCCCCAGCTGGGAAATGTGAACACAAGGAATGCCTTCCTCCTTATTAAATCTCAGAAGCCTTTTTATAAAAGGGGAGGGGAAAGAGGGGGGGGCGGAATAGCTGGCCCAGAACACAAGGAGGATGCTTCATAAAGCCACTCAGCACAGCTGATTAGGGGATTAGCAGATGCCAGCCTACAGAGCCCACAGAACGACAGGGGGGCAGCCTAAGGGGGAGGCCCTGCAAGGCACCTGAGCGCAGGCAGCTGTTGGAAACTGGGACTGGGGGGCCTTTGGCTGGAACAGCGGGGGGGGGGGGGGGAAGCAGAGAAAGCAACAGGATTTGGGTGTGAATTGCAATGGTGGTGGTGGGTGAGGGCTTGTGCCAGTACATGCACTTTTCCTAGGACCCCCCAGCAAAACAACCGGAGACCCTGGGTGGGTGGGTATGGGCAGAGGGGCCTGGGATCTGCCAGATCCACACATCCACCCAGCCCTCAGTACTATCTCCTCTGACTGGTAGCAGCCAGCCAGGGGGCCCCTCCCAGCTTTGCAGCCTTTAGGGAAGGGGGCGCCCAAGGTTGAACTTGCAGCCTTTGGTATGCCAAGCAGGCGTCCAGCCCCTGAGCTGCCAGAGGGGTGAGATGGTCATGGGCCACCTCAGAGCAGGACTGGTACACCCACCGAGCTCTGCCAAGGCTTCCCAAACAGCCTCCCAAGTTGGAGACTGGATGCGGGGTTTCGGGGGTGGAAGCAGGCCCTGGGCGGGGGGGAGGCAGCTGGACTGTTTTTTTGGGGGGGCAACCTGCAGTCCTCCAGGTGCTGATGGAATACAACTCCAAGCAGCTCATGTGGCAAGAGGTCAGAGGTGGGGGGAGCCGAGGGTCACAGTAAAACCCAGGGATCCAAATCCCCCCCACCCACCTCCCTGCTTTGAAAACAGGAATTTGTGGCAAGGGTGGGCGTGGGGGGGGGGTGGCCTGCATACGGCAGCTTCTGCTGCGCACCTCTTCTTCTGTGTCCCCCAATAAAACTTGGTCCACTTCCTGTTTTTGTAAAACTGGCCCAGAAGCACCTGGGTCTGCACACCCAGAAATTCCACAAAAAGTCAGTATTTTTGATTTTGTTACTCATCAAGCAAAACTAAATTATGCTAACTTTTTAATATACAATATGTTTTGAATTCCCAAGTCATGTCACTACTGTTTTAGCAACTCCCATTTTTGGAAGCTGGAAGCTGTAAAATTCAACACACATCACCGTGTCAGTTCCAGAGCGCCTTAGATACACACGGTCGTGGTGGTGGACTCGGCTCTGCTGGAGGTTTTGAAGCAGAGGTTGGAGGGCCACCTGCCTGGGGGGTGGGGGGGGGTGGACTGGAGGACCCTCGGGCATCTCTTCCAGCTCTACAGTTCTACGATTCTATGAAAAGAGACACTTTGGCCTCGCTCTCCTTCTCGGAAATGACAAGAAAGTGTCAGCCTTGCCTCAAGTCAGGCAAAGTGGGGTGGGGTGGGGGGCAGGAGAGGAGAGGAGAAAGAGAGAGAAATGCAAACCGAAGTGGACAGAGGCACCGCCTGGTCTAGCTGGAGCCATTCATTCCCAGAAGGCCACCTATCTGGGCTTCTGTTCCAGGAGGAAACTCAGCTCATCCGTGGGCTCAGCCATTTGTGGGGCGGCGGGGGTGTATGTGAAGTGGAGACCAGCCAGCCTTCTGTCTGAATGCTTCCTGGGGAAAGGAAGTCGGGGGTAGCGTGCTTTTTTGGGGGGGAGGGGGAAGAGGACTTTTTCTGATTGCTTAATTGAGTGGTTCAAAGTAAGCAGAAGATATTTGCAGGTTGGGGAGTGGAAGGAAGGAAGGAAGGAAGGAAGGAAGGAAGGAAGGAAGGCACACAATGACTCACCCGGATCCTCCTCATCGCGGCTACTATCTCCACGCGGCTGTTGGGTCTTGGCACATCCAGACTGCCAATGTACTGAAGGGAGAGAGCAAAGCCAGGAGTGATTCGTTAAAGACTTTTGGAACAATTTGTCCCTGTTCCAAAGCTTGGTGCTGTGCACATCTGCCCCATTCTCATCGGGATCTGCAAGGGCTCTGTGCATTCACACACTTATTTAATAGGGCTTGCCGACTGGAAGGTCGGCAGTTTGAATCCCCACAACGGCGTGAGCTCCTGCCCACCTAGCAGTTCGAAAGCACGTCAAGGTGCAAGTAGATCAATGGGTGCCGCTCCAGCAGGAAGGTAAACAGCGTTTCCGTGCGCTGCTCTGGTTCGCCAGGAGGGGCTTAGTCCTGACGGCCACATGACCCGGAAGCTGTACGCCGGATCCCTCGGCCAGTAAAGCGAGATGAGGGACCTAACGGTTAGGGGTCCCTTTACCATTACTGCTACTACTACTACTGCTGCTGCTACTACTACTACTATAGCCCATCTTTTTCAGAGACTGGGACTCAAGGCAGCTTACGCAAATCAAAGCAGCACAAATAAAACACAGAGGCTTTCTTGACATCCATCTTTCTCGAGAAACAATGGAGTGCACCTCCAGGGGTGAAGTTAGCAGCACCAAAGTGACCTCTCCAAGGCACAAGCCTGGGCAGTGTGTCTGGAGGTCCTGGACTGACCAGACTACAAGACCCCTCTTTCCAAAGGAAGCAGAGCAATATGTTTAGCACCTGCCTGGTTGCAGGAGTTGGATGGAAGGTGGCGTACAGGGCGCCATTCAACCGCCTTAGGGACTCCACTCTGGATTTACTCTTTCGTCTTTTCTTTTCTTGAAGTTATCCTACAACTACAAGGCAGTGGAGGTTTAGGGCCAGAGCTTTCCTTCTCCCAGAGGGGCTACCTTCCCAGGTGGATGGGCCCCACATGCCCGTCTACAGCATGTGCAGGTACCACCACCTTCTTGACTGTTGGACCCATTCTTGGTCTTGTCTGCTCAACCCTTCGGAGCCTGCCTTCACACACAGAGTCCCAAACTCACTGTGGGTTTGTGACCCATCGGCTACCCTCACCTGATGCAGCCGGCTCTCAGGATTGTGGCTGCTGTCACATGCTGGCGGCTTCTAGGAGCCACAGGTGAGAGCCAAGTACAGGGTGGGGACCAAGGGGGGATGAAATACCTGAGAAGCAGCACTGCATGTCTCCCACCAGAGATACTAGCCCTCCCCCAACACCCCAGACACAGGCTAAAAACATAAAAACAAAAAATAATTAAATACTATACAGTCATACCTTGGAAGCCAAACAGCTTAGTTCCTGAACTCTTTGGCTCCCGAACGTCGCAAACCCGGAAGTGACTGTTCTGGTTTGCGAACTATTTTTGGAAGCCGAGCAACCGACAAGGCAACCAAGTTTCCTGCAGCTAATCAGAAGCCGAGCTTTGGTTTTCGAACGTTTTGGAAGTCAAACGACTTCCGGAACTGATTCCGTTTGACTTCCAAGGTACGATTGTAATAGAATTAAAGGAATATTAAAAACCAATGTATTAAAATATAGTTTAAAAAAAGAAGCACAGCATAATTTCAAAGCCTTTTCCTTTTTTAAAAAGTCAGTTCTCAAAGGCATGTGGGAATTAAACAGCATTCAGCTGCTGGTGAAAAGACAAGGAGGGAGCCAGGCTTGCCTCTAGGGAGAGAGTTCCAGAGTCTGGGAGCAGCCACCACTGAAAAGGCCCTCTCCTGTGTCCTCACCAAGGGTGCCTGGAAGGGTAGTGGGACTGGGAAAAAGGTCTCCCCTGAAGATCTCAGAATCTGGACAGGTTCACATGGGAAGATACAGTCCTTCAGAAAGCCTGGGGCGTAAGCCTACGCAAGTATGCACAGATTGGGTGCCTGGCATTGAAGTCTGTGAACAGCTGTGGCTGGGACAGGGCTCTGTGTCTGCATTGCAACAGCTGGATTGCAACCCTCTGGTCCATTGAGTAACCCTGCGGGTGTTCCATATCAGTTGATGTGTGCCTGCCCTAGGGATGTCATAACACCCGTGACCCTGCGGTGGAAATGAGTTGCAAAAACCAAGCTCTGTGTCTGCATTTCCTCACCCTCCATTTCCTGGCATTATGCTGCTCCTTGCAAGGTGTAAGCCAAGCCGACAGAATCCCCACCTCTTGCCAAACTCAGCCGGCCTGGAATTGGTACCCGCCGGAGGAGGAAATGACTGCACGGCTGCTGATTTGCAAATTGTTTGTTTTAATGAGGCTCTGTCACGGCAGGGCAAGGTGAAGACACCGAGAACCAGGCTAGGCCCGTACAAAAATTTGCACACCAGTGGCAGGATTTCTATTGCCCATCTCTCTCTCTCTCTCTCTCTCTCACACACACACACACACACCCCCTCCATCGGACTTGGACCAGAGTGACACCCATCAAGCTGGCAACCAAGGGTGCCTACTCCAACACTGCTCAACTGGAGATTAGTTGCTCAACCTTCTTTAAGCCATAAGGGTGATGGAAAGGAGCTGGGGGTGGGGGGGCTTAGAGGTGAACTGGGGATTCTAATCCTGCTTAATGGTCTTGTACCTGAACACCAGAAGGGAAGCTCATTTATTTATTTATTTCATAAAATTCATATAGCACTTGGTTGCAGAAGGCTGCCCGGTAGGTCCGCTTTGATCTGTGGAACTGGAACTATTACGGGGGCCACATAATACCCGCTCCAAATTTGTAAGGAACTCCCTGCCTCTTGACACCAGGAAGGCATAACTAGCTGCAGTCTATATGGTACCTGCTAAGCCTACCCACCTATGTGGAACATTGGCAAGTCTTTTAATCTGGTTGTTAGTTTCATCACTGATTTTAATTAATATCTGAATGTTCTAAATAGCTGTTTCAAGTATTTTTACTGATAATTTTGCTGTTTCACTCTTTCTGCAAACCGTTTTGAGGTCACCATTGGTTTGTTTGATTTCTACCATCAATTCCAAATAAATTTTGTGGGGGGCGGGGTAGGTAAAGGTAAAGGGACCCCTGACCGTTAGGTCTAGTCGCGGACGACTCTGGGGTTGTGGTGCTCATCTCGCTTTACTGGCCAAGGGAGCCGGCATACGGCTTCCAGGTCATGTGGCCAGCAGGACTAAGCCGCTTCTGGCGAACCAGAGCAGCGCACGGA
>OFHU01003215.1:0-101328 GCA_900245905.1 Lacerta viridis
CCCCCCCTCCTAATCTAATCCTCACAAAACCCCTGTGAGTTGGCTTAGGCTGAGAAGCAGTGAATGCCCCATGGTCACCCAGTGAGCTTTGTGACTGAGTGGGGGATTTGAAGCCTGGCCTCCCAGGTCCTAGTCTGACCTTCTATTAACCACTGCACCACACTGCCTTTTTCAGCTCCTTTCTGGGCAGCCTCCCAGGGGCCACACACTAGAGGTGGGCAGGGCCCGAGGCCAAAGGCAGGCAGAACAAAAAAATGTGAAACTACCTTTGTACCACATGCTGGTCTCTACAAGCCCCTCACTTCCCTCCATGCAAGAGGCATGGTTAGATTTGAAGGGCACATTCCAACCTGCAAAATAAAATAAAATAAAATTCAGGAGGCTGTGAAGCAGGGCAGGAGAGCGGTGAGGCATAGGTAGGAGGTATAGCCTTAAAGTCCTGAGGGCCAGATTGTGTGGCCTGCAGGGCCAACATTAGCCCCTCGTGCCTGATGTTCCCATTCCTGCTGCAGTGACTGGCCCAAAGCAAACACGACGCTCCCTCCTTTATTTATTTATTTTTAAAGATCCACGCCTTAACCGCAGAACAATTGTCTATTCATCGCACAGCCGCGGGTCCCGCACCTCCAGCTTCTTCCCGGTGGCTCCATAATAATGCCAGGCGTGCAAATTCCGGCCCTGGCTCGACGCGGCTTGTCCTGTGATATCTCATAAGCTCCCAGGCAGAAAATTGTTTTGCCTGCAACCGGTCAATTCCCTCTCAAGAGGACTGCAGTGCAAAGGCAGGAAGGAAAAAGCAACACAGGCAAGAAGCGTTAATGGGGTTTTACAGCCAGATGCGATGTCCTTCCTCGATGCAACATTGCTGGAAGTTCACTGAGGTGTGTTGGGGTTATAGCGGCATGCAAAAAATCCCTCTCTGGGGGATCTGTCCAAAAATTGGATGCCAGTATGCTCCTGTTGCTCGGTCCCAGCTCCTGCCCACCTAGCAGTTTGAAAGCACGTCAAAGTGCAAGTAGATAAATAGGTACCGCTCCGGCGGAAGGTAAACGGCATTTCCGTGCACTGCTCTGGTTGCAGAAGCGGCTTAGTCATGCTGGCCACATGACCTGGAAGCTGTACGCGGCTCCCTCGGCCAGTAAAGCGAGATGAGTGCTGCAACCCCAGAGTCGGACACGACTGGACCTCATGGTTAGGGGTCCCTTTACCTTTACCTTATGCTCATCACGTCAAGAGTCCGGATGCAGAGAGACAGGGGAGACCCCCAGTACAGTCGGTTGCTTTTAACCAGTCTGCGGAAGCCAGAAAAACACCGATGTCAGCTTGTGTTCTCGTTGCCATTGCTACCCTTACAAAACCACCTGACAGTCTTACGGAAATGTTCACAACTTACAAATGCAAAAAAGCAGGGATGTGCTCCCAAATATCGTGGACATGTTTTGGTTTTCTGAATGGTGCTGTTTGGGCAGATAAGCAGCACATGCAGAATTAGGTAAAATAAGAAGAAAATAAAGAATTAAAAAATTCCTTCCAGTAGCACCTTAGAGACCAATTAAGTTTGTTCTTGATATGAGCTTTCGTGTGCATGCACACTTCTTCAGATACACTGAAACAGAAGTCACCAGACCCTTATATATAGTGAGAGAGTGAGGAGGGGTATGACTCAGAAGGGGGTGGGAATGGGGGATCGGCTGATGGGGGTGGAACAAAGACATTGGATTCTTATCTCATTATACATGACAAAGCTATCTTTAGCCATCTCACCCCTTGCTTTTTCCTGTAAGACCAATTGCAGTCGTTAACAGTCGTCAACAGGTTTTCCACACCCATCAGCCAATCCCCCATTCCCACCACCCTTCTGAGTAATACCCCTCCCCACTCCTCACTATATTTAAGGGTCTGGTGACTTCTGTTTCAGTGTATCTGAAGAAGTGTGCATGCACACGAAAGCTCATACCAAGAACAAACTTAGTTGGTCTCTAAGGTGATACTGGAAGGATTTATTTTTTATTTTTAAAAAATTGTTTTGACTATGGCAGACCAACACGGCTACCTACCTGTAACTAAAGTAAAATAAGGTAATTTTGGAAAGCTGTAGAGAGGTGTGTGCAATTTGGTTCAAATGGGAGGTAGTTGGTGGGTGAAGTGTAGACTTTTATTAAGGAATGCCCTCCCGTTTCCCCCATAATTTGAGCAGGGGGGGGGGTCCTCAAAGCAAAGGGGCCAATATGCGTCCGTCCCCCCCTTCTCTATTTCATTTAAATCAACAGTTGGTCATGGCAAGCTTAGTTTCTCCCCATGGTGAACATTCTGTGTGACTGATTTTATTCTCCTTTGGGAACAGAGAAATTTTGCACAGGAGGCAAGCTGGGAAGTTTTTTAAATGCATCCTGAGTGCAGCTGATGAAATACAGGTGGCAGCTCTGATGTCCCCCAATGTCCCGGCTGTCTCCAGCATTTCCTGGCTAATGGGCTTGACCGAATGGATTTGCTGTCCGCCTCCTGGCCATACTCGCTTCTCAATCTGGCAGCTGGACGTTCAGTGCCTCGGCTTATTTCCCCAGCGTTGGATTGTAATTCAGACCATGTCAGACCAAGGAGGTGATACCCAAGTCACGGAGGATGGGGACGTTGGTCGCAGTGGAAGCAGGGAAAGCCCCGCACAACTTGGGTGCAGGATACCTTAAGGGCCACCTGATACCTTGCACCATAGCTCAATAACCGAGATCTTCTGCAGGAACACCACTAAGTCTCTCGCAAGCAAGCCCTGCTTCTGCCGACTGCGGGAAAAAAGCAAGGAGCTAATAGTGTAAGCACTTCTTAGCTGCTGGCTAATGTGACTCTGCAGCGATAATGGCCCAGGCAGCAGGCATGGGGATCAATGTTCCTTTTCTGTTCTGCATAGAGGGCATTGCGACGCTGCCAATGGGATGCCAGATAGTTTAGTTGTCATGGCTCCCCAACCCCAAAGGATCTGGAAGTGTACTTTATGGGGGAAGTGCCTTGGGGCACTCGTTCTGTTAGCGTTAGGATTTACACTTGCATATTGAGGTGTCCTATTGTCTTTGTCCATGGAGTTTTCTTGGCAGGGATACTGGAGTGGCTTGCCAGTTCCTTCTCCAGGTGGATCACATTTAGTCTAAACTCTCCGCTATGACCTGTCCATCTTGGGTGGCCCTGCATGGCATAGCTCATAGCTTCCCTGAGTTATTCAAGCCCCTTCGCCATGACAAGGCAGTGATCCATGAAGAATTGATGCTTTTGAATTATGGTGCTGGAGGAGACTCTTGAGAGTCCCATGGACTGCAAAGAAGATCAAACTTATCCATTCTTAAGGAAATCAGGCCCTGAGTGCTCACTGGAAGGACAGATCCTGAAGTTGAGGCTCCAGTACTTTGGCCACCTCATGAGAAGAGAAGACTCCCTGGAAAAGACCCTGATGTTGGGAAAGATGGAGGGCACAAGGAGAAGGGGACGACAGAGGATGAGATGGTTGGACAGTGTTCTCGAAGCTACTAACATGAGTCTGACAAACTGCGGGAGGCAGTGGAGGATAGGGGTGCCTGGCGTGCTCTGGTCCATGGGGTCACGGAGAGTCGGCCACGACTGAACGACTGAACAACAACAACATTGGGGTGTCCCCCAACCACCTCCTCTGCCTACTCATGCCCTGTTTGTGGAATGTGCCGGTAATTCATTGGTGCAGTCAAATGCAGCATTCCTTATTTCCCTAGTGTGGGCACACAGAGGGATATCCAGTCATTGTAACTTCCTGTTCCGCTGCTCTGGAGCATTCTCCCCCTGCATGTGACCTGGGAGATGCTCCTGGGTCTGGTCGACTCCATAAAAGAGCCGAGTCACGCAGCCATTTTCTCAGTCTTGAAGTTGTCTTGTTCTCTCTTTTGCTGCCATGCTGCTCTCCTGCAGCCACTTTGTTGTCTTAATGCAATTTTGCTGTCCGCTGGCTCTCAGCCAGCAGCACGTGAGTTCAATCTCCATAGGAGATGAACTCACAGTTTCTTTATATAACTACCAAGTAAAGCCTGCCTTTCGGGGATCAAATCGTGAACTGAAATGTGAGTAAACTTTTTGTTACTTTACTCAGAAAGACTCTCGTGTCTTTATTCTTTTAGGAGCGATCAGAGGGGACACCAGGAAATAATCTTAACTAAGAGATTCAGACGAATCTGCAAATTAGCTTCCAGCTATATTGAGGGGAAACTGCTCTGCTACATCACTTACTAGCATGAGAGAAGGAAGGATAATAATTATTCAATATATCCTTTCCTATTATCCTTAACGTTCCCACACTTTTCAGCTGCCCAGATCTTCTCCAGAGGGTAAGGGGAAAACCCAGAACAGATGCGAGAGGACAAGGAAGTTCCGTTACACAAATGCATGCTAATCTCTGTACTAACAGAATGAATTCATAGATTCGTAGAATTCTAGACTTGGAAGGGGTCCTGAGGGTCACCATATATCTAAAGCACCCTGCCTCCACCAAGAATACTGGGAACTTTGGTTTGTTAAGGGTGTTGCATATTTGAAAGACCATATCCTACCATATAAAACTGCCCTGACTCTGGGGTCTTGCGGGGGCAGGGGGAACCATTCTCTCAGTTCCACCATCCTTACAGGGGCACTTGGTGGGGACACAGAAGAGGGCCTTCTTAGTGGTGGCTCCTGCCAGGCAACTTTGGAACTCCCTGCCTAGGGAAGCCAGACCAGCTTCCTCCTTGCTGCCCTTCTGCCACCAGATGGAGACTGTTTTATTCTAACAGGCCTTTGGGAACCGATTGGGTTTTCCCCCCGTTTGGTTTTCTTTTAGGAAATGGCCTTTAATAGTGCTGTTCAGTTTTCACTACCTGTATTTTAATAGATTTGTTTTCATATGGTTTTAATTCCGTTTGAGTTTAATTACTTTTCAACAATTTTCTTTCCTGTGCTGACAAGCTGGAGCGTGTCCAGAGGAGGGCAACCAAAATGGTCAAAGGCCTGGAAACGATGCCTTATGAGGAACGGCTTAGGGAGCTGGGTATGTTTAGCCTGGAGAAGAGAAGGTTAAGGGGTGATATGATAGCCATGTTCAAATATATAAAAGGATGTCATATAGAGGAGGGAGAAAGGTTGTTTTCTGCTGCTCCAGAGAAGCGGACACGGAGCAATGGATTCAAACTACAAGAAAGAAGATTCCACCTAAACATTAGGAAGAACTTCCTGACAGTAAGAGCTGTTGGACAGTGGAATTTGCTGCCAAGGAGTGTGGTGGAGTCTCCTTCTTTGGAGGTCTTTAAGCGGAGGCTTGACAGCCATCTGTCAGGAATGCTTTGATGGTGTTTCCTGCTTGGCAGGGGGTTGGACTGGATGGCCCTTGGGGTCTCTTCCAACTCTAGGATTCTATGATTCTATTCTAGCTGTTTGTATTTTAAGCTGTGTTGTTTTAATTTGTGTAAGCTGCCTTGAGTCTGGGGGAAAATCCAGAGCATAAATAAATGTAGTAATAATAATCTGTGGGGTGCAAACTACAGTTCCCAGGATTCTTTGGGGGGATGTGTGTAAAGGTGCTTTACATTTAGGGTGTGTATGACTCCTTTGACATCACAAGGCCACCCCTCTCCTCCTGAGCTAAGGAGGGGGAATTAGCATTACACCAGTTAATTGTGGTTTTGGTGTAGCTGTCCCATCTAGGATAGCACATGCCCCCTATTTCCCCTTGCCGCTGCTGGGTGACAAGCTCAGCAACAGGCAGGCATCAGATTTCCTCCCCAGTCATCACGAGCCAGCCTCACGTAATGCTTAAGCAAGCATCTTTTCCTGCCTGCCTGCCTGCCTGGTCCTGGCACTCGGCTCCTCGGCGTTCTGTGCCTTTCAGATTTATGAGCAAATTTAGCGTTCGCGGAAACTGAAGGAGGGCAATTGCCGAGAGAAGATCAACACTTGCCCATAAAACTCCACTATGGCACTCTGTTCCTGAAGTAGCCCTTGCCTAATAAGGATGGGCAGAGCGGCTCGCCTTGCCGTTTGTGCAGTTTTAAAAGCAAGTGTGTTCAGGTTTGTGTGTGATGCGCTCATGCCCTTTTATTTTATTTTTAACCTTAGCGTGCATGTGCTGAGGTGCCCGGAGATTCATTTGCTATGACAGCCTGCAGGGAACACAAACTACTGTTTTTAGAGCAGCTACTAAGCCTGTTGCCAGTTTTGAAAACTTAATTAAAAATAAAGGGAAAATCTGTCTATCACCTATATCTATCTATCTATCTATCTATCTATCTATCTATCTATCTATCTATCTATCTATCTATCACAAAGAAGACACTCATGTACCGTATTTTTCGCTCCATAGGGCGCACCTCGTTTTTAGAGGAGGAAACAAGAAAAAAAATATTTTTCTGGTTTTCCTCCTCTAAAAGCCCTGGGTTTTTTTTTGAGGATCAGCTAAAAGTTTTGCAGTTTTTTTTTTTTGCAAAGGGGGAAAAGCCCACTCCATTATGGAACCCGGGGCAGCCCCCCCCTTGCTACGCCCCTGCCCATGCTCATTTCAAGGGCAGTTGTGCAGGACAGGTTCCTGGTGGATCGGTCCCCGTGGGTCAAATCCGTCCATCTCGCACTCTGCTGCCTTTGTCAGCGCCTGCATTCTGTTTCAGCCTCCCCTCCCCCCCCCAAATTCAGCTACTTCAGCTGGCTTTCCGGACGGCCACCTCTCCATTCATTCATTTATTCGTCAGCTGATGATGGAAATCATCTCCTGCTTTGCATCCAGCAGGGAAGGCAAAATCGCATTCGGATGCGTCCAATTACTCTTAATCCCTCTAGTTCTTTGCTTCAGAGGCACTCGAGGATTCATTAAAGCAAGGAAACGGTGTTTGCTCTCTGAATTCAAGGAGCGGAAAGGAAGGCAGCCGGGTGGGGAAGGGCAGGGAGATTTGATGGTGATTTTTGAATACGGCTGTTTTCACACAGGTCGCCCCCCCCATCCCAATTGTAACGAATAAAAAAAGGTTTATTCATCATGACTATGCATTGCACACTGATGGATAGCAAAGGTATCCCAGCCAGTTCTGGCTCCAGAGCCGCATGCTTTTAAATGGGCTGTTTAAGATTCCTAGACAACCAGTTTAGCCAAAGGCAATACGGATATTGAAACAAACAAATGATTAAAAAGGGTGGCCTTTGAAGAGGCTGGGTCATGTGACTTGTCTCTCTTTTTAACCTCATAATTAGGGTTGGAAGGGAAGTCTGATTTGCATTAAAGGCCAAACTCATTTATTGTTTACTAGCTGGCCCGGCCACGCGTTGCTGTGGGTTTATTTTATTTTATTTTATTTGCTTTTTAAAATTCTCCTGACCCCGAGAGTATTCTGGAAGCTCCTCTTTTCATTATTCCCTGTCCCTGTTGAGCAGGGGTCAGCAACCTTTTCCAGCTGTGGGCCGGTCCACTTTCCCTCAGGCCATGTGGTAGGCCAGACTATATTTTTTGGGGGGGAAATGAACTAATTCCTTATGCCCCACAAATAACCCAGAGATGCATTTTACATAAAAGAACACATTCTACTCATGTAAAAACAGCACGGTGGCCATTTTAAGTGAGGGCACTGGGGACCTTAAAGAGCATTCTCCCCCACCCTAGTCCCAAAATTATGCACCCCAGTGACACAATCCCCTCAGGTCTTACTCAGTGCGAGCTCTCAGGCATGCCTCCTGCTCCGCCTTTTTCTTCTTCTTGGCGCATGCGAAGCTGCAGCGGCCATTTTAGGTGAGGGCACTGGGGACCACCCCAGCCCCCCCCACCAGCATTGCTCTGGCCAGGTCTGATGATGTCGACGGGCGATCCAACTTTCTATTGGATGCTGTTGGAGTCTTCATTCCTTTTGCTGGTGAGGTATAATAGGCGCACCACTTTTTCCCCCTTTATCCTTTATTTTAGGCATGACAGGTGTGGGGGTTTTGAATTTTTATGATGCCAGATCCTTCCTTGATGTTCAAGTTACGCTTTGTCCTAATTTGATGTTGTTTGGTGCAGCGGTTACGGGGAACATAGGTTTCCGGCGTACACACAATGGGAACATTTATATATATATAGATTCACTTGAAATGACCCTGAAATAACAAGCCATCCTTTGAAATTTCCACTTCTCTGAATTCTGCAATGCAGCCAACTGACATAAGTACCAGACAAAATTTCACACAGAAATGTGTGTTTGTTTTGTTTCCTTTTTAGCCTACCTTGCCCCCCAAGCAGCTTAAGGTGGTATACATGGTTCTCTCTCTCCTCAGAGTAGTGACCACAACTGGGATACTGTGTCCAGTTCTGGACACAACAGTTGAAGAAAGACGCTGACAAGCTGGAAGGCGTGCAGAGGAGGGCAACCAAGATGATCAAGGGTCTGGAAACCAAGCCTGATGAGGAGCGGTTGAAGGAGCTGGGTATGTTCAACCTGGAAAAGAGGAGACTGAGAGGAGATAGGAGAGCCATCTTCAAATATTTCAAGGCCTGTCACATGGAAGGGGGAGCAAACTAGTTTTCTCCTGCACCGGTGGGTAGGACTCGAACCCGTGGCTTCAAGTTACGAGAAATGAGATTCCAACTAAACATTCAGGGGAAAACGTTCTGACACTAAGAGCTGTTTGACGGTGGAACAGAGTCCCTTGGGAGGTGATGGACTCTCCTTCCTTGGGTTTTTTTGCAGGGGGTTGGACTAGATGACCCTCGGGGTCCCTTCCAAATGTATGATTCTGTGATTTAATCCCCACAACAGCCCTGTGAGGTAGGTTAGGCTGAGAGGCCGCGACAGACAGGCGTCCGAAAGTCACCCAGCGAGCTTCATGGCTGAGTAGGGATTCCAATTCAATGGAGTTTACTCCCAGGAAATTGGGCTTAGGATTGCACAAGGTGAGATACAAGTCCAATAAAGCAAATCCAATAAATCAAAGTATCTAGAGGGCACCAGGTTGTATACTATTTATACGAGCTATTTATAAATACAGTATAGGTATTAAGCATCTCCAGATATCGAACACGAGAAGTTAAATATAAAATCTGGTCGGAAGCCAAATCATGACATTGAATGCTAGCTATCAGATATTTGACGGATATTGTCAGCCTTTGCAGCGATGGATTTTGAAGCTCCAATTCCTTTTATCAGCGTTACCATTCAAAAGCACCCGGAGGTGATGGGACAGAGTCGAACAGAAACCGCCCTTCCTTTCTGCCTCTGAAGTCATTCTGGGGATTTTTCCCACTTAAAGAGGCACTTTTGCAGACATATGTGTGTGCAAGATTTGCTGTGGGATATGTGTTTTCATAAAAGATGTTCTCGGCACTTGGCTGGCCTGAAGCGAACATTTTCCCAGTCGTCAGAAATGCACATTTTTCCATCGTCACCAACCGAGTCGACATTATGCAAGGGACGTGTGGGCCTCCGGGATGACATTTTCTCATCTCTCGCTGTTTCTGTGAGGAATAAAATGTTCTTCCTTGCAATAGTTATGGGCTCTGGACACTTGGGCCTCAAGGCTGTTTGGGAAAGAAAGTGCACTTTTCTTGGAGTCTTCAAGGATGCCTCAACATTTACAGATGAGACAGTAGCCCAGTGTAGGGACCCAATCCAGCACCCTCAGCAAACTTTTCTGCCCCCCTCCCCAAGATCTCCATCCTGCCTTTCTTCCAAGGAGCTGAATTCAGTATACATATTTAGGGGAGGGAGTTGCAGGGGATGGACTAAATGACCCTTGGGGGGTCTCTTAAAGGTAAAGGGACCCCTGACCATTAGGTCCAGTCGTGTCCAACTCTGGGGTTGCGGCGCTCATCTCGCTCTATAGGCCAAGGGAGCCGGCGTTTGTCCGCAGACAGCTTCCGGGTCATGTGGCCAGCATGACAAAGCCGCTTCTGGCGAACCAGAGCAGCGCACGGAAACGCCGTTTACCTTCCCACCTGGAGCGGTCCCTATTTATCTACTTGCACTTTGATGTGCTTTCGAACTGCTAGGTGGGCAGGAGCTGGGACTGAGCAATGGGAGCTCACCCCGTGGCAGGGATTCAAACCGCCGACCTTCTGATCTGTAAGCCACCTTACAATAGAAACTGGGCTTGTGTGAGTTAATTCCTGTTCTCCTTCCACCCTTCCGCCTCGGCCTGAGCAGAGTCGGTGCTGCTGGTTGCTGCATCCATTTGGCCAGGACTTCTCTGCAGCGATGAAGCCTTGGTCTGCCTGTGGGTGGAGGGAGGAAGCAGATTTCAGCCAAAGGACCCGGATCAATAAGCTGGCTGCCCCTGCCGTATCTCTGGACTGACAGAGGAGGAGAGGGGAAGGGAGGAGACCCTGCCTGCTCATCCTTTGGGATAAACGGAATAGCCTTAAGCTTTTAAACCCATCTAGATTTCTGCATAATTACATGCAGCCAACCTGACTTGGACGAAGTTTGAATCGGAGCCTTAATTGAATGGGCTGGAGACGGAAGTAAGCTGGAGTAGTTGCCAATTAAAAGCCATCTGGTTCCGAGTAATCCGCTTCAGGCCTGGCATGCTGCAACCGGATTGGAGGACCGCCGTCATGGGCTCTTCCAGGGTCTGTCCAGGAACACTTGTGCTGGTTGCACCTCACAGAATCAGAATCAATTTTATTAGAGCAAGAGCCAGCAATGCAAAACAACACGGCTCCAAACAGAAGACCAGCAATATCATCACAGGAGGGGGAAATCCAAAGGGCCAGAATAACAAGAGTAATAATAAAAAATAGCACTAAAAAAAGTTTATACCGTATTTTTCGCTCCATAGGGCGCACCGGACCATAGGGTGCACCTCATTTTTAGAGAAGGAAACAAGAATTTTTCCCCCTGGTTTTCCTCCTCTAAAAGCCCTGTTTTTTTTGAGGATCAACGAAAAGTTTTGCAGCTTTTTTGCAAAGGGAAAAGCCCTGTTTTTTGAGGATCAGCTAAAGGTTTTGCAGTTTTGTTTTGTTTTTTGCAAAGGGGAAAAGCAAAGAGGAAAGTTCTGGGCACCACAGTTCAAGAAGGATACCGACAAGCTGGAAGGTGTCCAGAGGAGGGCAACCAAAATGGTCCAAGGCCTGGAAACGATGCCTTATGAGGAACGGCTTAGGGAGCTGGGTATGTTTAGCCTGGAGAAGAGAAGGTTAAGGGGTGATATGATAGCCATGTTCAAATATATCAAAGGATGTCATATAGAGGAGGGTGAAAGGTTGTTTTCTGCTGCTCCAGAGAAGCGGACACGGAGCAATGGATTCAAACTACAAGAAAGAAGATTCCACCTAAACATTAGGAAGAACTTCCTGACAGTGAGAGCTGTTGGACAGTGGAATTTGCTGCCAAGGAGTGTGGTGGAGTCTCCTTCTTTGGAGGTCTTTAAGCGGAGGCTTGACAGCCATCTGTCAGGAATGCTTTGATGGTGTTTCCTGCTTGGCAGGGGGTTGGACTGGATGGCCCTTGGGGTCTCTTCCAACTCGATGATTCTATGATTCTAAAATTGTCTTCCATAAACATGGTTTTAACACGGAGTCCGTAAGGGACTGTGGAGGCCAATTCTGGATCCACACGTCCTTCCACAGTGGGGACATTGCTTTCCAGGTGGGAGTTGATCACGGTGTGGATTTGCCAAGTGTGCCTTCCTCTTAGCTCGTTTCTCCCTTGCGTCCTGAGTTCGAGTGTCTTCAAAGGCCATGACACCTTTGGTAAAAGCTGTTCTCCAATTGGAGCGCTCGTAGGCAAGCGTTTCCCAGTTGTTGGTGTTTTTACTACATTTTTAAAAAATTGCCTTGAGACAGTCTTTAAACTTCTTTTGTTGACCACCAGCATTGCGCTTTCCATTTTTATTTTTGGAATAGAGTAGTTGCTTTGGAAGACGATAATCAGGCATCCGCACAACATGACCATTCCAACGAAATTGATGTTGAAGAACGTTGCTTCAACACCAGTGATCTTTGCTTCTTCCAGTACACTGGCATTAGTTTGCTTATCTCCCAAGTGATGTATAACACACACACCCCTGGCAATGCAGGAATCTCAGTTAATGCATCCACAATAAATGGCCAGCCAAGCTCTGCTTAAAAACCTCCAAAGGAGGAAAGTCCATCATCTTCCATCTCACGACTGAACAGCACTTACTGTCAGAAAATTCCTCCTGATGTTTGTTTGGAATCTCCTTTCTTTCAACTTGAAGCCATTGGTACCCTCTGGAGCAGGAGAAAACAAGCTTGCTCCATCTTTCGTGTGACAGCCCTTGAGATATTTGAAGATGCCTCTCTCCTCTCAATATCCCCTTGGGTGAAAAAAAGGATGCCCATGGAGAAGCCCCCCCCCCAGTTGGCCTGTTGATCTTCCCTTTGCTCAGCGCCTCCACGGGGACCCTGCTGCATCTGTAATCATTTCTCTGATGTGGCAATTAAATTCGTTTCCTGGGTATATTACAAGCAGACAGATTAACTTCCCGCTGCTGCTTCTCGCCATTCAGTTCAATCTTCATTAAGAGGAACATACGCCTTTCACAGCAGGGAACTGGAGGGTAATTACCAAAATATTTAAGGTTGTCTCCTGGCAGTGCCAAGAGCTTTCAAACTTCCCTGCGTGGGGCTGGCCCCCTCTGAAGCAACCGGCCCTTCTCTTCTAGGGTGGCAAATTCAAACACACGGTGTCATCATGTGCCGCAGTAAACCAGAGACGATTTTGCAGAATGAGTCTCCGAAGATGCTGTGAATTTGCTCGAGCTTTCATCTGCATGCCTTAATTATTTGTTTATTTGTCTTAAACAATTTTTAAAAAATAGGTTTTTAAACAAATGCAAACACAAAAAGGTCCGACAAAGGTCCGTATAGTTAAAGCTATGGTTTTCCCAGTAGTAATGTATGGAAGTGAGAGCTGGACCATAAAGAAGACTTAAAAAGCAGAGACATCACCTTGCCGACAAAGGTCCGTATAGTTAATGTTACAGATAGGTAGCTGTGTTGGTCTGCCATAGTCAAAACAAAATAAAAAAATAAAAAATCCTTCCAGTAGCACCTTAGAGACCAACTAAGTTTTTTCTTGGTATGGTCTCTAAGTTGGTCTCTAAGATGCTACTGGAAGGATTTTCGTATAGTTAAAGCAATGGTTTTCCCAGTAGTGATGTATGGAAGTGAGTGCTGGACCATAAAGAAGGCTGATCACTGAAGAATTGATGCTTTTGAATTATGGTGCTGGAGGAGACTCTTGAGAGTCCCATGGACTGCAAGAAGATCAAACCTATCCATTCTGAAGGAAATCAGCCCTGAGTGCTCACTGGAAGGACAGATCCTGAAGTTGAGGCTCCAGTACTTTGGCCACCTCATGAGAAGAGAAGACTCCCTGGAAAAGACCCTGATGTTGGGAAAGATGGAGGGCACAAGGAGAAGGGGACGACAGAGGATGAGATGGTTGGACAGTGTTCTCGAAGCGACTGGCATGAGTTTGGCCAAACTGCGGGAGGCAGTGGAGGATAGGCGTGCCTGGCGTGCTCTGGTCCATGGGGTCACAAAGAGTCGGACATGACTGAACGACTGAACAACAACAACAAAACACAAAAAACCAAGAACCATTAAACACTTACCCAGCAGTATGTCTACTAGTGTTTTTTATATCCGTCGACTTTAGACATAAGCCTACACATTCCATGTTCAAACATTTACTTTTTTATTTTTAAACACAAAGGATGCAGAAAGTCGTCGGAGGGATGCTCTCGCAATGATGGCATGCATAATTCTACATAGGTCTATTAAACTAGCCCATGTTTCTTTCTTACGTGCATGTAAGGCGCTGTGCAGGTTATTGTTTGAAAGGCAAGATTTAAAAAAGCCCCGCCAAATTGCGTAAAAATGTTCTTTGCCTTTCGTCATGCAGACCTGGTGGGTTTTCCATCAGCGGTTGTGAGATTCCACAAGTTCTTACACCCCAACTCAAGAGTCAGGTCATTTAAGTTCTTCCATTTCTTTTTTTTGCAACAGGGATTCTGGCAGCTACCAGAAGCCAAGTTAGCAGTTCTTTCGAGAATAATAATAATAATAATAATTATATTAATATTAATAATAATAATTTATTTGTACCCCGCCCATCTGGATAGGTCTCCCCAGCCACTCTGGGCAGCTTCCATCAAATATTAAAATACATTAAAATATCACAGATTAAAAACTTCCCTAAACAGGGCTGCCTTCAGGTATTTTCTGAATGTCAAGTAGTTGCTTTATCTCTTTGACCTCTGATGGGAGGGCGTTCCACAGGGCAGGCGCCACTACCGAGAAGGCCCTCTGCCTGGTTCCCTGTAGCTTTGCTTCTCGCAGTGAGGGAACCGACAGAAGGCCCTCGGCAATGGATCTCAAATGATTTTGGAGCATTGTTACAAAAGTTGGGTGCCTCCCCTTCTCTCTGCAGAGCCGTAGCAAGATTCCTGGGGGTTCCAGGCACTCACCCAGGGTCTGCGGTCTTTTGGAGAATTGAGGCAAGGCAGAGACTATTGTAGCTTTAAGAAATATGGTTGATTCGCCTATTAACACTTTCCGTCTGCATGGAGGGAGTCCAGATTGTGGGAATGTTTAGGGATGCAGGAGAGGATATATTGTTTATTATATCCTATTCCAACTTGTGTTAACAAGTCCCAGAACTTAGCAGAGTTTTCATTCCCCTTTTAAACACACACAGCGGATAGCTTGCTCAGGTTCGCTAGAACCTCTATAATAATACTGTCCTGGTATTTTCCCCTTCTAATTCCCTCCTAAAATAAGACGACACAGTCTTCTATAAAAGCATATAAAGCTTTACTTACAAAATATCATCTGTTCACAATTGGATCCCAGAAGGCAGACTTTTAGCTTAGAAAATATAATATACCTTAGGAGACTATTCCTTAAGGACGATAGCTCCTTCTCCTCTCTTGGCTGGAGGCCAAGAGAGCATCTTGCCTAAGCACATATTGCTCCATTGAAAGTGGGTCGAAAAGAGAGAGAAAATGGTGGCTAGCCTGTGGTTTTGTATTACCTGCACAGGTGAAACCACACCCATCTCTAGTTACGCAGAGGAAGTCTGTTTCAGCTCAGGAGAAACAGACACCCGCTTTCTATGTCCACTCTAGGGATGTTGTACTTGATTGCTCCTGTGTTTCACACCCCACACAGATGTCCTTTCATCTTACAGCATGGTCCTTTCAAGAGTGGCTCCTTGGGGGTCCAAGGCATCTCCCCCAGCCAGCCAGCCAGCCTTCAGCCAGCCTGCCCAAGATGGATTCCGGTCTCTCTTCTTCCTTCCTCTTTCCAGGACACCTTGCTAAGAACTCTCTTTTCCTCTCACCTCACAACGATCCAAACCCCCGGTCTCCGTTCACAGCTCAGGGCAAGTGGGGAGGACGGTTCTCTCCCATTGCCAATGGCTCTCAGTGTCCCAGGATTGTTTCTTAATGGCCAGGTCATTTTCCATAGGCTAACCCAGGAATTCCTCTGCAGCTTGTATTTCTCCCTTCACATCCCAAATCATCAAATTCCTACCATTTATTAATTTATAGGGTTTAGGGGGTTCCCCTTCCCAATCTATATCATCCCATATACAGGGGCGTACCCAGGATCAAAACTAGGGGGGGGGGGCAAGCCATGGTCGTTCAGGTTCAAAAACAAAAACAGCTTCAAAAAACAGAAAAACTTTCCCCCCCCCAACAGAAAGCCCCAAATGGCTGAAAAACTCAGTTTCCCAGGATCCTCAGTCCTCGCAAAGGAACTACTCACCATGCAAGGGAACTCAGTTTGCCAAGCTCCCTTGCAACGACGAATCCCGTCAACGATGAATTCTCCCCCTGGCACTGCCCAAGTCTCAGCCCGCATCCCCATTTGGACCAAACAGGGTGCAGGCTAGGATCCGGTCTCTGATAGGCACACCAGCTCTTTGTCGGCATGAGGGAGGGGGAAACAGCCGGCGCAAACACACACACACACACACACACACACAGTGGCCAACTGCCTGCACAGCACAGAGCGGAAGAGACACAGTGGCCAATTGCCTTTTCAAGAGCTGGATTAGCTCAATTGTTATTGAGATTTTGGGAGGGGAGAGAAGACCAGTCTTGAGCTTTTTTTCCTTTTAGGCTGCCGATAACCATTTATTTATTTTTTGCTTATGGGGGGGGCAGCTGCCCCCCAGGTACGCCCATGCCCATATATTTAATAGTGCTATTTTTCTATTTTGCATTTTGTCCAAGGAGCTCCTGGCAATGTACATGATTATCCCTGTCCTCGTTTACAACAACCCTGTGAGGTAGGGTAGGCTGAGAGGCAGCAACTGGCCCCCAAGGCATCTCTCCCGGTGAATGACATGGCCCAAGTAGGGGGATTCAAACCTTAGCCTCTCCTCCCAGGCCCTTCTCCAAAACTCTAACCACTACACCACACTGCCTTTCTGATGCTTCATCCTTGCATTTTTCTTCCGCTTGGTTGTGTTCTATCTCCCCTGGCGGAGGCAGCATTGCCTTGAATGCCAGTTGCTGGAAACCACAGGAGGGCAGAGTGTTGCAGTTCGACTCAGATTCCGCTCGCTGGATTTGCACTGGGGCTCCCAGCTGGCTGGAGGCTTGCTCTTCCTCCGCTGCCGTTCTGAGAAACTTCTCTCCACCGTTTTATTTTTCAGTTTTTAAGGGAAGCTGAAGGGATGACTCGATAGGCTGCTGATATTTATTCCCCGAGATGAAGGCCCCATTAACACGACGCAAGTGCTCCTCCATGGCGGGGCCCAGATGGATTGTTACAAATGGCCCGGCTCAATATTCAATTACCTGTTCTGCAAGAGTGGGCCGAGGCAAGACAAAGGGAGCTGCCAGGAGGCGCCGTCCAAATGGAGACAGATTTTTTTTGGGGGGACGACCTGAAGTGCTCCATGTGGCTCCGCCGTGAGAGAGGGAAGGCTTATCATAGGACAGTAGGGTTGGAAGGTACCTCCAAAGGTCATCTAGTCCAATCCCCCAATGCAGGGATCACAACTGAAGCATCCCTGAGGCTTCCCCCAAAGTGGAGATGTCGGTAGTGGCAACCGCCCTGTGGAACGCCCTCCCATCAGATGTCAAAGAAATAAACAACTATCGGACTTTTAGAAGACATCTGAAGGCAGCCCTGTTTAGGGAAGCTTTTAATATTTGATGAATCATTGTATTTTAATATTCTGCTGGAAGCCACCCAGAGGCTGGGGAAACCCAGCCAGATGGGCGGGGTAAAAATAAATTATTATTATTATTATTATTATTATTATTATTATTATTATTATTATACCAGAGCTCTCTGCACCTCTCCCTAGTTTCATGGTTTCATGGACTCCAGCTAGAGAGGTAAAGGTAAAGGGTAAAGGGACCCCTGACCATTAGGTCCAGTCGTGTCCAACTCTGGGGTTGCGGCACTCATCTCGCTCTATAGGCCAAGGGAGCCGGCGTTTGTCCGCAGACAGCTTCCGGGTCATGTGGCCAGCATGACAAAGCCGCTTTCTGGCGAACCAGAGCAGCGCACGGAAACGCCGTTTACCTTCCCCTGGAGTGGTACCTATTTATCTACTTGCACTTTGACGTGCTTTCGAACTGCTGGCAGGAGCAGGGACCGAGCAACGGGAGCTCACCCCGTCGCGGGGATTCGAACCGCCGACCTTCTGATCGGCAAGCCCTAGACTCTGTGGTTTAACCCACAGCGCCACCTGGGACCCTTAGCTAGAGAGGAGTGAATCTGTAAATCTCAGTTACTCTCAGTTTGTCGTTTGAACTGAATGTGTTTCTCGTCCCTAGAATGCAGCTCTTTCCCCATTCCAACCAACTACCTTAAAATTAACCTCCACTTTAAGCCTCCCTGGTATAGACCGACAGACAGACAGACAGACAGAAAGACAGACAGACAGACAGACAGAGGAGTGTGGATCTTTGTAAAAAGAAAAACACTGCAAGGTCAAATGATCTGGCTACAGGGAGGAGGTGGAGACGCTGCCCTGTCACTCAGAAATGTGCCAGCATGGCACAAGGAGGAGATTGATAAATGGGAGGCCAAAGTGAGCTGGTCTGACGCCCAGGCAGCTCCAGGCTATTATCCTTCCATTTCTGCCCATTCCCCATCAGCAAGAAGCTTCGCCGATACATTCGTCAAATGCCCGAATGAATTAAGTAGCTGGATGACAAAGTCATCATCGGTTTAAGAAAGGCTCCCCGCCCCCCAGTGTTCCCCTGCGAACGATCCCAGGTAGGAGACGGATAAGGATTGCTGTTCCACAACAAAACATGAACATTCACGCTGGTGGAGGCTGCCTCAGGTAACCGTCTCGTCAGGGAACTTTGGGCAGGAGGGGTATGTGGATCATGAAATTGTAAAATTGAGAATCATGAAATTGTAAAATTGTAGAGTCGGAAGGGACCTCCAAGGGTCATCTAGTCCAACCCCCTGCAATGCAGGAATCTCAGCTAAAGCATCCATGACAGGTGGCCACCCAACCTCTGCTTAAAAACCTCCAAGGAAGGAGAGACCACAACCTCCTGAGGGAGACTGTTCCACTGTCTAACTGTGAGAAGGTTTTTCCATATGTTTAGGCAGAAAACTCAACATTTAAATCCATTGGCTTTGGTCCTCCCTTGGGGAGCAGCAGAAAACAAGCTTGCTCCTTTCCGATACTGGATGGTGGCTATCACATCTCTCAGTCTCCTCTTTCCCAAGCTTAACATATACCCAGTTCCTTCAACCGTTCCTCATAAGGCTTGGTTTCCAGACCCCTGGTCACCCTCTTTGGCACACCTTCCAGTTTCTCAATATCATTCTTAAATTATGGCACCCAGAACTGGACTCAGAACTGCAGATGGGGTCTGACTAGGGCAGTATTATTAGCTTCCTCTTCATTGACTCTTTTTTTTTATCCCAGAGGAGGGAACAAATATACAAAATCACACAAACAGGACCAAAAGAACAGGGAGAAATGTAAAGTACTACAGTTGGGCAAAAAAATGAAAGGCACAAATACAGGATGGGTGACACCTGGCTTGAGAGCAGTACATGTGAAAAGGATCTAGGAGTCTTGGTAGACCATAAACTTGACATGAGTCAACAGTGTGATGCAGCAGCTAAAAAAGCCAATGCAATTCTGGGCTGCATCAATAGGAGTATAGCGTCTAGATCAAGGGAAGTAATAGTACCACTGTATTCCGCTCTGGTCAGACCTCACCTGGAATACTGTGTCCAGTTCTGGGCACCACAGTTCAAGAAGGATACTGACAAGCTGGAACGTGTCCAGAGGAGGGCAACCAAAATGGTCCAAGGCCTGGAAACGATGCCTTATGAGGAACGGCTTAGGGAGCTGGGTATGTTTAGCCTGGAGAAGAGAAGGTTAAGGGGTGATATGATAGCCATGTTCAAATATATAAAAGGATGTCATATAGAGGAGGGAGAAAGGTTGTTTTCTGCTGCTCCAGAGAAGCGGACATGGAGCAATGGATTCAAACTACAAGAAAGAAGATTCCACCTAAACATTAGGAAGAACTTCCTGACAGTAAGAGCTGTTGGACAGTGGAATTTGCTGCCAAGGAGTGTGGTGGAGTCTCCTTCTTTGGAGGTCTTGAAGCGGAGGCTTGACAGCCATCTGTCAGGAATGCTTTGATGGTGTTTCCTGCTTGGCAGGGGGTTGGACTGGATGGCCCTTGGGGTCTCTTCCAACTCCAGGATTCTAGGATTCTCCTCCTCCATGAATTCTCCAACCCTTTTTTAAAGGCGCCTAGCTTGGTGGCCATCACTGCCTCCTGCAGGAAGGAGTTCCGTAGTTTAATTCAGTGCTGTGTGAAGAAGTAGCCCTAACCATCAGGGCCCTAAACCAGCCGCCACCACCCCAACCTGCTGCCCTCCTGGCGCAGTTTTGGACCGCATCCCTATTAGTCCCAAACTAATCTGGAGGGCACCAGGTTGGGCAAGGCTGCACCAAAAGCCACAGAGCTCTGCCGGAAGAGGAAAGGGATCCACCAGAGTGGTCTTTGGAAAGAGGAGCGTGTCTGTTTTCAGGCCCTTGCTCTCAGCCGTAAGCCGCTTTGCTGGTTCCAGTGTGCTCAGAGCAACCTCTCAGCAGACTGAAATAAATGCCGGCGCTGTTTCTTGCTCTTGGCACGGCCTCTTCAGATGAAGCTTCCTCCTTTTCCTGTGCAAGGCAGAACAGCAGCAAAGTGGCCCGAAAGCAATCAGAAAGGGATCCACGGATTTGCCAGCCGTTGCCTCTCCAAAACGCTTGCAGAGATGGCTGCTGATGTCAGGACTCCGTGGAGAGGTGTTTTGTTTTCATTCATTCATTCATTCATTCATTCTACCTATACACCGCCCTATACCGGGAGGTCTCAGGGCAGTTCACAACAACACCACAACAACATATAAAATCAAACCAAAAGCATTAACCCAATACCCCACCTCCAAAAGCCACATTCTAAAAGGGTGTTTGAATTTGAATTATGGTGCTGGAGGAGACTCTTGAGAGTCCCATGGACTGCAAGAAGATCAAACCTATCCATTCTCAAAGGAAATCAGCCCTGAGTGCTCACTGGAAGGACAGATCCTGAAGTTGAGGCTCCAGTACTTTGGCCACCTCATGAGAAGAGAAGACTCCCTGGAAAAGACCCTGATGTTGGGAAAGATGGAGGGCACAAGGAGAAGGGGACGACAGAGGATGAGATGGTTGGACAGTGTTCTTGAAGCGACTAGCATGAGTTTGGCCAAACTGCGGGAGGCAGTGGAGGATAGGGGTGCCTGGCGTGCTCTGGTCCATGGGGTCACGAAGAGTCGGACACGACTGAACGACTGAACAACAACAACAAAAGGGTGTTGGGTGTCAATAAGAGTATACGAAAGTCGGGCTGCAAAGATACCTAATAGCATTCTTTAACTACTGCCAAGCAAATCATCTAACAATTAATCATTCCAAATCAAAGATACTGGTATTCTCTAAAAGCTGGCACCCTTCTAACTGGCGCATGGGAAAACAAAAAAATTGAACAAGTGAAGAGCTTTAAATACCTAGGAATCTCTTTTCATTACAACTTAAAAAGGGTAACCCACCGAAATAGAATAATCAACTTAGCTAAATGCTCAGCGGCACAAATTAAACGTTTCTATTTCACTGGTGGCAACCAATTTGTGCCAGCAGCAGTCAAAGCCTTCAAAGCAAAAACCACCTCCCAACTCCTCTATGGGATCCCCCTATGGATATTCAACTACAACAATAGAGTGGTACTATTACTTCCCTTGATCTAGACGCTATACTCCTATTGATGCAGCCCAGAATTGCATTGGCTTTTTTAGCTGCTGCATCACACTGTTGACTCATGTCAAGTTTGTGGTCTACCAAGACTCCTAGATCCTTTTCACATGTACTGCTCTCAAGCCAGGTGTCACCCATCCTGTATTTGTGCCTTTCATTTTTTTTTTGCCCAAGTGTAGTACTTTACATTTCTCCCTGTTAAAATTCATCTTGTTTGCTTTGGCCCAGTTCTCTAATCTGTTAAGGTCATTTTGAAGTGTGATCCTGTCCTCTGGGGTATTAGCCACCCCTCCCAATTTGGTGTCATCTGCAAACTTGATCAGGATGCCCTCAAGCCCATCATCCAAGTCATTGATAAAGATGTTGAATAAGACTGGGCCCAAGACAGAACCCTGTGGCACCCCACTAGTCACTTCTCTCCAGGATGAAGAGGAGCCATTAATGAGCACCCTTTGTGTTCGGTAGAAGTCCAGTGACGGCTACTAGCAGCAGTGCTTCTGAATGCCAGTTGCTGGAAACCACAGGAGGGGAGCGGGCTCTTGCGTTCGAATCCTGCTTGCGGGTTTCCCATAATGGGCATCTGGTTGCCCCCTGTGAGAACCGGATGCCAGGCTCGGTGGGCCTTTGGCCTGATCCAGCAGCCACTTTATGTTCTTATGTTTGGATTAAAACCGTTGCGGGTGGGCGTGGACCACAAACTTAAGACGAGTCAACTGTGTGATGCAGGAGGAAAAAACAACAACACTGTGTCATGTTCGTGTGATGAGTTGTCGAGGGAATCCCTCCTGCATATTGTTTTAATCTGCCCTTTATACAGCGACGTCAGGAGAAATTTGTTGAGCCCACTGGTTCCAAAAATTCTCTGGACTTCCAGTTGAGATCCAGCTTACCCTTTTACTCCAGGATTCTAACCCAACGGTAACCTTGCAAGTGGCAAGGTATCTGACTTCGGTTCTGAACCATAAGAGGCGAAATGGCCTATTACAGGAATCCTAGTGGTTCATTTCCACCCCTTTTGGGCCAATAACTCCTGATAGTATCATAGGTTGAATTTATATTTATTTCTCCTGATTGTAAATATTTTATGTTGTTATTCCCATTTTAATGTAATTATTTTAGCTGTTTCTGTATGGATTATAAGGCAGGTATGATTTGCGTGTCTATTTTTGTATGAGCTTATAGCTGCAATAAAGTTTATTATTATTATTATTATTATTATTATTATTATTATTATTATTACTGTGTCCAGTTCTGGGCGCCACCATTTTAGAAGGCTATACTGTGGGAATGTTTAGGAGTGTGGATGAGTATATATTATTTATATATCTCAATCCCAGCTTGTGTGAGCAAGCTCCAAACTTAGCAGAGTTTACATTCCCTTTTAAAACACAGCAGAAAACGTTTGCATAGGCTTGCTTAAGCCAGCTATATTCCTGGTATATTCCCCTTGTTCCCTCTTAAAAGTAAAGATACAAGACAGCACTGATTATTAGATTTAAAAGGAGTTTACTTACAGACATCCAAGAGTTACAGTACATGCTTCAAGGAGGCAGACAAACTTAGATAAATGTATTTACATGCAGTGAAGCTGCTTCCATGAGGGAACAGGCTTCACCTCTGCTTCTCTCAGCTGCAGGCTGAGAGAGAGCATGCTGCTTCTTCAAAGGATGAGGCAAAATGGAGAGTGATCTTTGGGATGTTGTTCCCAGGTAAGACCACACCTACTTCTGGTTCCTGTAACTCAGTCCAGGTAAGCAGGAAGTTAAGCCTGGAGGACTGAGTTACCTTCATGTCCTCTCTAGGAGTGTTGTGTTTGGCTGCTCTGTGTTTACATCCCACAAACCCCTTCTCAGACGAACACAACATACAAAAACATACAACTTTATTCAACCACCCAGAGTCCCAGCTTGACACGTAGATTCTGGAAACTCTCTCTTGGGAGGGGCTTCGTCAGGATGTCCGCAGCCATCTCATTGGTGCAGCAGTACGACAGTTCCACAAGTCCATCCTGGACTGCCTGACGTATATAATGGTACCTCACACCTATATGTTTTGTCCTGGCAAGGAACTTTTCAGTCTGAGTCAGTTTTATGCAACTCTGATTGTCCTCCAGCAAACTGACAGCTTGCTTTCTCACCAAACCAAAGTCCTTGATGAGTTCATCGAGCCAGGCAATCTCTCGGCACGCTTCCGATGCAGAAATATATTCAGCTTCTGTGGAAGATAATGCTACACAGTTCTGTTTATAACTGCCCCACACAACAGGTCCATCCCCAAACATAAAAACATGACCACTTGTTGATTTATAGTCAGCATTATCCCCAGCCCAATCTGCATCAGTGTACCCCACCAACTTAGGGTCACTGACAGCTGGCAACCTTAATTTACAGTTCACTGTACCCTTCAGATAACGCACCACCCTCTTCACACCAGCCCAATCATGCTCAGTGGGAGAACTCACTTTCCTGCTAAGAATCCCCACTGCATTGGCTATGTCAGGTCTACATGTGGTAACTAAATACAAAAGTTTACCAATTACCGACCTATATTCACTGTTATCTGGCAACAGCTTCGAATCCTGCTGATTCTTGAGGAAGTCTGTGGCCATGGGCGTTGCAACTGTGTTTGCATCTTGCAACTGCATGCATTCAATCAGTTCATTTATTTTCTGTCGCTGGCTGAGAAGGAATGATCCGTCTTCCTCTCTTTCCACCTGGATTCCTAGGTAGTACTTGACATCTCCTAGTTCTTTGACTCCCACCTCTTTGCTGAGGTGTTTCACAATTTGCACATAGTCTCTGTTATTAGATGTTGCGATAATCAAGTCATCAACGAAAGCCAATATATAAGAAAATTGTCCATTACTTGACTTACTGTACAAGCATTTGTCAGCGTTTCCTTGCTTGTATCCAAGTTGCACCAGCATACTGTGCAATTTCTGATTCCAAGCTCTAGCAGCCTGCCTTAATCCATAAAGTCCTTTTTCTAATTTGCAGACTAGATGAGCCTCATTCGGTTTTATAAAACCCTTAGGCTGTTTCATATAAATCTGTTCTGTAATCTCGCCATGCAAAAACGCAGTCGAAATATCGATGTGACGCACGTCCATTTGCTTAGAGGCTGCTATGCTCAAAAGCATTCTTACGCTACTGTATCTTACAGTTGGTGCAAACGTTTCATCATAATCTTCACCATATTTCTGTGAAAAGCCTTGTGCTACTAGCCTTGCTTTGTAGCGTTGCACTTCCCCTTCTGACCCCTTCTTAACCTTGAAAACCCACTTGCAGCCAATGGCTTTCTTACCCGGAGGTAGTTCTGTGAGGGTCCAAGTCTTATTTTGATGCAGTGCATCCATCTCCTCCTGCGCGGCCTTCTTCCAGAGACTGGCTTCTGCAGTTGGCATCCTGCTGAATCTCTTCCCATGTGGAAGGTTCCTGTGGTGACGCCGACCCTGCAAGGTAGGACAACCTTACCGGTGGAACACCTCTGTTGGTTCTGGATGAGCGTCTGACCTCTGGTTCTGGTTCCTGAACCGCATCAGCTTCTTCATCATCCTCCAACGCTGGCATGTCCCCTTCTGGATCCTCTTCGTCTCTGGAGCCGCCAGGATTCTGGTCCTCTGCGTCTTCTGGTGCATCACCTGTAGGGGGCGCTATGACACTAGAAGGCAGATTAGTACTTTGTGGGGTTACAGAAGGAAAGTGTATAAGTTCTTGAGTCCATTCTGACTCCTTGGAACAGTCAATGACAGTCTTCCTTGTGTCAACCTTTGCATGCTCATCAAAATAGATTGCATGTTGTGCGCTGACCTTACCAGTTTGTAAGTCCATCACTCTGTATCCTTTTCCTCCAGAGGCGTACCCAACCAGGATACCTGCCTGTGCTCTGGAGTCTAGCTTGTGTCTGTGTTCCTTGGGCACGTGATAGTAACACAGACTACCAAACACACGTATGTGTGACAAATTAGGCGTTCTTCCATGCCAAAGTTCAAATGGTGTGCGCTCTGCCCCCTTGGTGGGCAATCTATTCTGGAGATAAACGGCTGTATGGGCTGCATTTCCCCATAGCCTTTGGGGCAAGGATGCTTCCTTTAGCATGCATCTTGTCATTTCCATAATGGATCTGAATTTCCTTTCGGCTATCGAATTCTGTTGTGGGGTATATGCGACTGTGGTTACATGTATGATACCTTCCTTGGACATGAGATCTTGCATTTCACGTGAGCAGTACTCACCTCCATTGTCACTCATCAACACACCTGGAGCTCTCTGGAACTTGTTCTTGACCATGGCAATGTAGTCTCTGAACATTTCTACTGTCTCACATTTCTCTCTGATGAAATATGCAACACAATATCTCGAAAAATCATCAAGAAATATCAATATATATTTGTTGTTTCCAAGTGATGGAACATTGATTGGTCCACATAGATCTGAATGCACAATGTCCAAAACTTTAGTACTTCTTTGTTCTGCACAACGTGGAAAAGAAGGTTTTACAGCCTTTTCAGTTATACAACTTATGCATTTTGTTGGAGCCTGGTTGTTGCTCCCTTTTACCTGCAAACCTCTCACAAGATCCTTCTTTTGTAGATCCAGAATGACGTTTCTGTCTCTGTGTCCCAATCTTCGGTGCCACAGCGTTAAATCTGCTTCATCCTTCTGGCTGGAATGGGCGACTTTTGCAGACTGCTTTTCTGAAACATTAAGCTCATAAACCCCATTTGTTAGTCTGGCTTCAGCATACACTTCACCATCTTTGGTCACACTACATTGTCCATTCTCAAATGTGATCTTGAAGCCTTTCTTGTCCAAAGCGGACACACTGAGTAAATTGCAGTTCAATTCTGGCACATACTGAACATCAGACACTCTGGTTCTAAAAGACTCATTATCTACATTGAATTCCAAATGCACAGAACCTGCACCTTCCGACTTCAAGATGCGGCCATCAGCTATTTCGATCTCAGATTCTTGATCATTTAATTCATTAAAATATTTTTTCACAAAACAGTAATGCGAGCTCGCTCCAGAATCTAAAATCCACGTATTATGCACATTTTCATAATTCTGGACAGCTAAACTCCTCTCTTGTAACAGCATGGAGCACTTAAATCTTTCCTTCCTTTCTGCCTTTTGCTGAAAGGTCTGGGAATTCTTTGCTTTAGAAGCCTTGCCATTCCTTGTATTGTTGCTATCTTTGCTTCTAGCATTCCTTCCTGGAGATTCAGATCTCCCTTTGTAAATGCGCTCTAAATCCTTTAAAATTTGAGACGCATCACTCTCAATATCTATCATTGATAGCTGCTTCTCTTGAAGTAGTCTGAAAATAATGGTCTTGGCATTATGGTTTTGTAGCTTCCATAACTTAATCTTTGCAAAATCCTCTTCACTTGAGCCAGTAGGCTTAGGATTTTTAATTGCATTCAGGACTCCTTTTGAATCCAGGAATGCGATCAAGCGTTTCTTCCATGAAACAAAATCACGTTCATTCAGCATGGGCATTCCTAGCCCTGCATCACTATCAAAAGCTACACTAGCCATCTTAAAATTCAAAAAGTTCAAAAAAAGTTCAAAAATCCAAAAATTTGTCAAAATTCCAAAAATCAAAACCTCAAAAATGCTCAAAAATACAAAAAACTCAAATAAATCTTCACTGCCTCTGAGTACTGTAAACTCTGAGGGAGGGGAGGGGGGTTAATCCCTTTTCAGCACAAGACAAAAGAACAAAGACAAAGACATGTGCTCACCAGGAAATGCTTTCAAAAAATCTAACTCAACTCAAAAACACAATCCAATGCAATCCTTCAAAAATACACAAAAATATGCAATACTGGGGCCAATAACCCTTTGTGGGAATGTTTAGGAGTGTGGATGAGTATATATTATTTATATATCTCAATCCCAGCTTGTGTGAGCAAGCTCCAAACTTAGCAGAGTTTACATTCCCTTTTAAAACACAGCAGAAAACGTTTGCATAGGCTTGCTTAAGCCAGCTATATTCCTGGTATATTCCCCTTGTTCCCTCTTAAAAGTAAAGATACAAGACAGCACTGATTATTAGATTTAAAAGGAGTTTACTTACAGACATCCAAGAGTTACAGTACATGCTTCAAGGAGGCAGACAAACTTAGATAAATGTATTTACATGCAGTGAAGCTGCTTCCATGAGGGAACAGGCTTCACCTCTGCTTCTCTCAGCTGCAGGCTGAGAGAGAGCATGCTGCTTCTTCAAAGGATGAGGCAAAATGGAGAGTGATCTTTGGGATGTTGTTCCCAGGTAAGACCACACCTACTTCTGGTTCCTGTAACTCAGTCCAGGTAAGCAGGAAGTTAAGCCTGGAGGACTGAGTTACCTTCATGTCCTCTCTAGGAGTGTTGTGTTTGGCTGCTCTGTGTTTACATCCCACATTGACAAGCTGGAATGTGTGCACTTTGGGATCTACTGTGTTAGATGCTTAAAACGCATCTGAAATTTATACTTTTATAGGACTTCAAGAAGCTTTGCAGATAATCGTAGAAATATTATTGTAATTATGAATTTTATAGTGATTAATATGCATATGATATTATAAGCAACGATAGATTAAGAAGTCTAGAATTAAGATAGAATTTTGAAGGCCATTTGAAAGGTCTGAGGGAAGTCACAGCAAAGATTGCCAAAACAGATGAATGTGATGTGAATTTATTTTTATTCTCTGTAGTTTTTATAGTTTAAAAAATAATAAAATTCATTTATTAAAAAAAATGCATCTGTAATTTGGCATGCAAAATGTTCTTCTTTATCTGTTCACGTTGCCTTGGTATGATTAAAATGCAGAGCACATCAGGTGTGTGTTGTGTGTGTGTGGGTGGGTGGGTGGGTGTGTTTGGCCCTGCTCGAGGAATAAGCTGGTTGCCGTCGTAGCCGTACTGAGTAGAAGATTACAGGGGAACAAAAGCCTCCTTTCGAAGATCATATCTGGCTCTCTGCGAGGGAATCCGTGGGCGAGCCTGAGATCAGAATGCAGCCGCCTCGGCAGGTAATCAAAAAAAGGTCTAGGATTGTGATTCCTGCGTTTCGTTCTCTCTGCAGAGCTTAATCTGATGGGGGCTTTTCAGTGCAACCCCGACATCATCACCTTTGACAGCCAGGAGGAGACTGCCTGGCCAGCTTCCCCCACCAACAGGGCCGGTGCTGGGGCTTCTTGCGCCCTAAGCAAGCCACCTTCTGGCGCCCCCCACCCCCCGCAAAAGCCTGCTTAGTTGGGGGTGGGGTGGAGAGGCAAGCACCGGAGGTCAGCGGTTCGAATCCCCGCGATGGGGTGTGCTCCCGTTGCTTGGTCCCAGCTCCTGCCCACCTAGCAGTTCAAAAGCACGTCAAAGTGCAAGTAAGATAAATAGGTACCGCTCCGGCGGGAAGGTAAACGGCGTTTCCGTGTGCTGCTCTGGTTCGCCAGAAGCGGCTTAGTCATGCTGGCCACATGACCTGGAAGCTGTACGCCGGCTCCCTCGGCCAGTAAAGCGAGATGAGCGCCGCAACCCCAGAGTCGTCCGCAACTGGACTTAACGGTCAGGGGTCCCTTTACCTTTACTTGTTGAAGATACTGGCAAGACTTCTAATGTGAATAAACCTTGTATTTTTGTTTTGTTTTACTTAAACAGAGTGATGCTTTTTGTTAAGAGGGAAACATATGAGGGAAAAGCTGAACCAAGCCTGCCTATAGCATCCTTGGATATCATAATTGTTCCAGAAGGTTATGCAACCTTGTCCTAAATAGCTTCTAAACTGCACAGGGATGGTGATTTTTCTCTGCTGACGTTTTCACGCAAGTGAGAAAAGGAGGAAGGATAATCACTAAATAAAACTTCCCCTCCTACCCATCAAAATCCATGCAACAAGGCCCTCTTCTTTTTCTGTGCAGGCGCAGAATTCGCAACCGCGGACTCCCTTCCTCTCAATCTGTGCCCCGCAGGAAAGGCCAGCTGGCAGCTCTGGTGTTAATAGAGGAATCCCATTAAACATGCATATGTTTACAGCGGGAGGGGTGGGGGAGCTAAATGGAAGTAAGTGCAAGCAAATGGGAGCCATTAGCGGAGAGGCACAGGGAGCAACTGCTTAATGCACACATTGTTAAAATCTCAGAGGGGAACCGTAATGGAGTCACGAGGAGGCTCTCCTCTGATGGGCTGGCGTCCCGTTGGCAACTGGCACCGGGAGCTGGAGAGGAGGGGCAGGATCGTGCCGCGGAAGGGCTCCTCCACCTGTCAGCCGCCCGCCCGCCTCAGTGCCGTGCCAAGCGGAGGCCATGCAGGCTGTCAATTTCAGCACTGGAGCTGAGGAGCGAGAGCTGAAGTTTCAGCCCCGGAGAGAAGGGCAAGGACAGAGACTGCCGGTCAGTGTCTGCAATTCTGAGATAAGGCAGGTTCTTTTGCTCCTGGGACTCTGCCACTCTCAATGCCCTGGCATAGGCAACCAGAGGCCAAGATTCGAAACAGGACGGAAACTCCGGAGGTCTTTCGAACTTGCAAATCGCAAACGTCTGAACTTCTGGGAAACTTGGAAAAAATCAACAACGCAGCCTTGAGAGCTGGCAACCCTGCAGTACTTATTTACCTCTCAAATTCATTTATCCAGCTGGAACATGGAAAGTCTAATCATAATGGCTACCTTCCCAGAGATGCTGTTAAGGATTAATGAGATTTTTTTTTTTTTAGGGAGGGAAAAAAAAAACCCCAGTAAAGTGCTTTTCATGCTCCAAGTACTGAGTAAATAAGTATTATTATTCACAGTGTTCTTAGGCTAATGTAGCGGGGGAGGAAATGGGGGTGGCTGAGTAGCATTGTTCCCCAGAGGGTCAACTCATTATTTCATGCGGGATTCAAAAATAATTTTAAGGGGAAGGGTTGCAGCAGCTAAAGGTACAGCAGAATGTTGCAGGTTGAATCCACAGCAGAATCTACACGCAGGGCTGGGAACGCCCCTTCTCTGAAACGATGGAGAGAGGCTGCCAGTCTGTGCTGGCAGTATTGAGGTAGATGGACTTGTGGGAATGTTCAGGGATGCAGGAGAGGATATATTGTTTATTATATCCTATTCCAATTTGTGTTAACAAGTTCAACAATATCAGCAGAGTTTACATTCCCCTTTTTAAACACACACACAGCGGATGCGTTGCTCAGGTTCGCTAAAACCTCTATAATAATACATGTCCTGGTATTTCCCCCTTTGTTGTTGTTCAGTTGTTCATTCATGTCCGACTCTTTGTGACCCCATGGACCAGAGCACGCCAGGCACGCCTATCCTTCACTGCCTCTCGCAGTTTGGCCAAACTCATGTTAGTAGCTTCGAGAACACTGTCCAACCATCTCATCCTCTGTCGTCCCCTTCTCCTTGTGCCCTCCATCTTTCCCAACATCAGGGTCTTTTCCAGGGAGTCTTCTCTTCTCATGAGGTGGCCAAAGTACTGGAGCCTCAACTTCAGGATCTGTCCTTCCAGTGAGCACTCAGGGCTGATTTCTTTAAGGATGGATAAGTTTGATCTTTTTGCAGTCCATGGGACTCTCAAGAGTCTCCTCCAGCACCATAATTCAAAAGAAACAATTCTTCGGCAATCAGTCTTCTTTATGGTCCTCTTAATCCCCCTTAAAAGATAAGACACGACACATTCTTCTATAAAGGTATAAAGAGTTTACTTACAGACATACTGTTCACAACAGGATCCCAGAAGGCAGACTTTAGCTTAAAAAAAGTAACGTACTTGCTGGAGACAATTCCATAAAGGAGAGAGCTCCTTTTGTCCTCTCTTGGCTGGAGAGCATCTTTAGCTAAGCAGATGTTGCTTGCTTGAAGAACAAAGTCAAAAGAGGAAGATGGCACCTGGCCCTTTTGCTTTTGTTACCTGAACACAGGTGAGGCCACACCCACCTCCAGTCACATGCAGAGGAAGTCTGTCCCAGCCCAGGAGAAACAGGAAGGACCAGACATCCCTTTCTATGTCTACTCTAGGGATGTTGTACTTGACTGCTCTTGTCTCATCCCACAGGGCTGAGAGTTTGACTTGATGTAACGAAGCGATAGGATTTGCAGAATTAGCAAACGTGACAGCCAAAATGAGGAACCAGGACGACAAAACAGGTAAGGGGCAAGTGGGAAAGCCTCGGAGAATATTTTAAAACTAACCTGCAGGTAGGGGCGGTTTCATGAGCAACAGTCAACAGCAGCGAATGAATTGAAAGGGGGGCGGGGATAGGGTGAGAAAACTAGCAGATAGGCAGCAGATGAAGGTATATCTAGAATGCCACAGAGGGTTGGGTTGGGAAGTCTGCAGAGAAATTTTATATGATGGAAAATTTATGATGTGTACATGGAAAACTGGAAAATGCATGAGAGAGAGAGAGAGAGAGAGAGAGAGAGAGAGGGAGTCTGAGTTGATGTAAAGCAATGTCCCATCTTCCTAATAATTCCAGCGGGACATTGACGTTGAGACTATCTTGTTTTTGCTTCCAAAATCCAGCTGGTGGTTGGAAATACTACAGAAAAGCCTAAGAACATAGGAACATCAGAACAGCCCTGGTGGGTCAGGTCCATGGCCCATCTAGCAGCCAACTGGATGCCCCCATGGGAAACCTGGAAGCAGGATCCGAATGCAAGAGGAATGCTTGTGGGAATGTTTAGGGATGCAGGAGATGATATATTGTTTGTTATATCCTATTCCAACTTGTGTTAACAAGTCCCGGAACTTAGCAGAGTTTTACATTCCCCTTTTAAACACACACAGCGGAAAGCTTGCTCAGACTCGCTAGAGTCTCTATAATAATACTGTCCTGGTATTTCCCCCTTTAATCCCTCCTAAAATAAGACACGACACAGTCTTCTATAAAAGCATATAAAGAGTTTACTTACAAGATATCATCTGTTCACAATCGGATCCCAGAAGGCAGACTTTTAGCTTAGAAAATAGTATATACATCATTAGGAGACTTTTCCTTAAGAGAGATAGCTCCTTCTAGTCTCCAAGAGAGCAGCTTGCCTAAGCACATGTTGCTCGGTTGAAAGACGGTCAGAAAAGAGAGAGAAATGGTGGCTAGCCTGTGGTTTTGTATTACCTGCACAGGTGAGGCCACACCCATCTCCAGTTACACAGAGGAAGCCCATCCCAGGCCTTCCTGTTTAAGTTCTGGCTGGCAGACTGAGACCCTCTTCATGTCCACTCTAGCAATGTTGTGTTTGACTGCTCCTGTGTTTTACATCCCACAATACTCTCCCCTCCTGTGGTTTCCAACAACTGGGATCCAGGAGCAATTCTGCTTCCAGCTATTGAGGGGAGAGCACAGCCATTGTGGCTACCAGCCATCGACAGTCCTCTCCTCCAGGTATTTGTGGGAGGGATTTCCACAGTTTAACCAGAAGTACTTTTTAATCTGCCCTGGATCTTCCAACATTCAGCTTTATTGCATCTCCGTGATTTTTAGTATCATGAGAGAATGAGAAAAGCTTTTCTCTATCGGCTTTCTCTGGGCCATGTATAATTTCTATTATAACTTCTATGATGTTGCCTTTTCTCTAAACTAAAAAGTTCCAAACGCTGCAACTTTTCTTCATAGGAGACTCATTCCCCCCCCCCTTTTAAGTTTAGGGACCCTTATTGTGCATATCCAAGTTCCTGAGAAATGAGATATGTCTGCTTTTGGAGGCCGTCAATGGAGATTAATGGCGGCGATGTTTATTACGCCTATAAGTGAGGATAAGACGGGAGTTGGCAGCCTTAACTCGAACAGATATTGCTGCCCAGAAGATTTCTTGGGGAACTCCCAATGCGTCGCGTTGGATGCTCACAGAGAGCATGTCAGGCCTCTGGGCCTCATCCAGGCTCTGTTCCAGCACAGCAAATCTTTGGTACTCCTCACAAACGCAGGCATTTTAATGGCATCAATTCCAGCCGATGGGAGATGGGGAGAGAAAGATTTCCAGAAAGATTTCCAACCGTTAGCTCCTGTGGCAACAAATCACCTGTCCTTGGCCACCTTTTTAGATCTGCAAAGACCCACGCTCCCAACAAAAGGGAATCTGCCAGGTTCAACTGATTTGGCCTCTTGGGGTTCGGGGAGATCCTTCAGAGGTTATTCAGCACCACACCTGATGAGATAGAATATAATTCCCTCCACCATGACCAGGGCCGGATTTAGGTTTGATGAGGCCCTGAGCTCCTGAAGGTAATGGGGCCCTTTATATGTCTAGCTGTCCTTTGTCAACAACAAATGGTCGCTGTTTTTGTGTGTTTAATATATGAAAATCAATCCGTAAGCATAAGACTCATACCCTTAGTCTATGCTGCCTGATCATCAGTGTACAAGCACTCTTTAATATTAGATAACAGGTACAACAGCTTGGCCTACATTCAACTGTGCTGTGCTACAGTCTGCAGCTGCATGTTGCCATGCAACCAGTCCAGGCAGAATGTAGGCACCCTATATATAGAAAGGAGCAAACCAGTGATATTTTAGGGAGCAGGCTAGCAGGCGGGGCCCATTACTTACATCATAGGAGCCTACACAACACAAAACACTGTTGCTGTATGTAGGTTTTATTTTATTTGTTTTTTATCTTATATTTTGGAAATGTACATCTAGTGTGTTTTTTCCCTTTGTTTAAATTTTTTGGGGGCCCTCAAGAGAGCGGGGCCCTAAGCTATAGCTTGTTTAGCTTATACGTAAATCCGGCACTCGTCCTTGGCCACCTTTTAAGATCTGCAAAGACTCACGCTCCCAACAAAAGGGAATCTACCAGGTTCAACTAATTTGGCCTTTTTCACCATTTCATTTTACCCTCCAGGGTCTTGGGGTTTGGGGAGATCATTGAGAGGTTATTCAGCACCACACCTGATCAGATACAATATAATTCCCTCCATCATGACCACTGCAGAAGAACACACACAGATCTCTCCATGTCCCCTTCATTGATAGGCAAACGCACCACACCACCCAGGACGCAGACCAGGAGACAATGTAAAGATCATTCGGGGAGTTTCTGTTGAACTGTGTGTTTGCCTAAGTTCTGCCTAGGAATCCTACAATGGAATGTGTGAGGAGGAAGGGTGCTCTCTTCAGCCTTGTGGTGATACTTCCCTACCTGTTTGGTGGAAGGGATCGAGTCCTCCGATCCTAAAGTAATCATCATCGTAATTCAGAAATGGCAAAAGTGTCCGGAAAGCTCAGGAACGAAGAAGACCAAAACTTTAATAAAGAATGGGGGGGGGATTATAATTGACCTAGGAGGCCACTGTAAGCAGATGGAAAGATCAGCAAATTTGAAACATCAAATAACATTTGTAATGTAGCAGATACTATGGAGACAATGGAGCCATATAAAATATGGGTTGTGGAATAATATACCGCCGAAAAGGTTGACAACTGGACCCATGGAGGGGAAGGTGGGAAGTCCAGAGATCCGGAGAAATCTCTAAACATGGAAAAGGTTGACAATTGGACCCATGGAGGGGGAGGTGGGAAGTCCAGAGATCCGGAGAAATCTCTAAACATGGAAAAGGTTGACAATTGGACCCATGGAGGGGAAGGTGGGAAGTCCAGAGATCTGGAGAAATCTCTAAACATGGAAAAGGTTGACAACTGGACCCATGGAGGGGAAGGTGGGAAGTCCAGAGATCCGGAGAAATCTCTAAACATGGAAAAGGTTGACAACTGGACCCATGGAGGGGAAGGTGGGAAGTCCAGAGATCCGGAGAAATCTCTAAACATGGAAAAGGTTGACAATTGGACCCATGGAGGGGGAGGTGGGAAGTCCAGAGATCTGGAGAACTCTCTAAACATGGAAAAGTTTGACAATTGGACCCATGGAGAAGAAGGTGGGAAGTCCAGAGATCCGGAGAACTCTCTAAACATGGAAAAGGTTGACAACTGGACCCATGGAGGGGAAGGTGGGAAGTCCAGAGATCCGGAGAAATCTCTAAACATGGAAAAGGTTGACAATTGGACCCATGGAGGGGGAGGTGGGAAGTCCAGAGATCTGGAGAACTCTCTAAACATGGAAAAGTTTGACAATTGGACCCATGGAGAAGAAGGTGGGAAGTCCAGAGATCCGGAGAACTCTCTAAACATGGATATGTGTTTTGTATTGTTATAATTCTACACTTGTGAAATCAAATCAAAATTATTCCCAAAAATATGTATGTCATAATTCATAGGGCCATGGAATTGTAGAGCTGGGAGGGACCCCGAGGGTCATATAGTCCAATGCAGGAATCGCAACTAAAGGATCCTTGACAGATGGCCACTCGATCTCCAGTGAAGGAGATTCCACCAGCTCTTACCATCAGGAAGTTCTTTCTGAAGTTCAGTCAGGGCTTCATGTCCTGTAATTTGAATCCATCAGTTCAAGTCATACCTCCCTAGAGCGGCAGAAAACAGGTTTTCTCCATCTTCCACGTGCTCCATCTTCAGATGTGGAATAAAAGCTTGTAGATAGATGACATGGCAGCCGGGAGGATGCATGTCAGTTTTGCTGGAGGGAAAATGGAGGGAAAGTTGGCATCCTATAGACCCCCCCCCGACCCACCCAACTCCAGGACTGTGGGCGACGAGGCTGAAGAGCTGGTTATCATTCTTTTTCGCCTCGATAAAAATCAAGATATCTTATGCTCAACAGGAAGAGGGGCTGTTCTGCAGCAGAGAGCGGAGTCTCATAAATATGTTCTTATCAACCGTCGAACGAGACAAGAGGGACTGTGGAAAGGAGAGATAAAGGATCAGCTATTAACAGAACATGCCCCAGCTTCGCAGAGTCGGAATAATCGTGCCACGGAGGGCCCTTTGCACGTGCAGCCCGTGAAATAAAACAAAAAACCAAAAAACCCCAAAACCGACTGACGTAGACCCGAGCGCCGCACCTCTACATCAAGGATTTTAAGCCTTGATTTACGGTCTGGAAAATTACATTTTAATTGAGCACGTCTCCATTTTTAGATGTTCTTGTCTCCCATCCGCCCCACAATCAGTCAAGAAAAGATGTTCTTTTTTAGCGGGACCAGAGAGAAGGGGGTGCTGGGCGCTGCATCTCAGACAGAAAGATGCTCTCCCCTTGGCTAAATTTGGCTCGCTGGTGTCAGGTGAAGATGGCTCCCTCCCACCCCATCGAAGTCGATTGAGGCATAATTGGGTTTGCGAGAACAGCATTTGTTTTCTCGGACATAAAAGCAGACAAATTGCTGCTAGCAACACTCCACTCCTTCTCCCCAAGAGATCAGAACTGGGGAGGGAGAGAGTTGCAAAACTGCTTTTTTGAGTGGTGGGCAATAGAGAATTTTGTTTCATTTCCCAACTTGAGAATCATAGAATTGTAGAGTTGGAAAGGGGTTGCTTGGTCCAGCCCCCTGCAATGCAAGGATTTGACCCCAGCAAGCATTAAGGAAACAGAAGGAAAACATTGTAATATAATGCAGGGGTTGGACTGATTCTTATGTTTTGTCTCTACAGTTGGAGGTGGCAACTGCGGGAGGGGAGAGTTGCTCTTCTGCTTGGATCCTGCATGCTGGATTCCCACTGGGGCATCTGTTTGGCCACCGTGGCAATGGCAACAGGATGCTGGTCTGGATGGGCCGCTGGCCTGATCCAGCAGGCTCTTAGAATCCTAGAATCCTAGAGTTGGAAGAGACCACAAGGGCCATCCAGTCCAACCCCCTGCCAAGCAGGAAACACCATCAAAGCATTCCTGACAGATGGCTGTCAAGCCTCCGCTTAAAGACCTCCAAAGAAGGAGACTCCACCACACTCCTTGGCAGCAAATTCCACTGTCCAACAGCTCTTACTGTCAGGAAGTTCTTCCTAATGTTTAGGTGGAATCTTCTTTCTTGTAGTTTGAATCCATTGCCCGTGTCCGCTTCTCTGGAGCAGCAGAAAACAACCTTTCTCCCTCCTCCATATGACATCCTTTGATATATTTGAACATGGCTATCCTATCCCCCCTTAAGCCTTCTCTTCTCCAGGCTAAACATACCCAGCTCCCTAAGCCGTTCCTCCTAAGGCATCGTTTCCAGGCCTTTGACCATTTTGGTTGCCCTCCTCTGGACACGTTCCAGCTTGTCAGTATCCTTCTTGAACTGTGGTGCCCAGAACTGGACACAGTATTCCAGGTGAGGTCTGACCAGAGCGGAATACAGTGGTACTATTACTTCCCTTGATCTAGACGCTATACTCCTATTGATGCAGCCCAGAATTGCATTGGCTTTTTTAGCTGCTGCATCACACTGTTGACTCATGTCAAGTTTGTGGTCTACCAAGACTCCTAGATCTTCTTAAGTTCTTATGGATTGCCCTGAGACAATGGACCAAGTCCTGTGGAACACCCTGCCACTAGAGCAGGCACCCCCAACCTTTGGCCCTCCAGATGTTTTGGACTACAATTCCATCATCCCTGACCACTGGTCCTGTTAGCTAGGGATCATGGGAGTTGTAGGTCAAAACATCTGGAGGGCCGCAGATTGGGGATGGCTGCACTAGAGGTTCAGAAGGCACTTCCTTTGCCAGCTTTTAAATGCTTGTCGAAAACATTTCTATTCTGCCAGGTCAACGCAGGCAAGTATGATTGGGTACATCCTTCCACTGATGCCTGTTTGGGTTTTAATTTGCTTTTAGCTACTGTACTTAACGATTCCCCTGCATGGTTTTATGGTTCCCTATTGTTGCAAACTGCTGGGATGTATTTGAATGACCCTCTCCTTCCTTGGAGGTTTTTAAGCAGAGGTCGGGTGGCCACCTGTCCTGGATGCTTCAGCTGAGATTCCTGCATTGCAGGGGGTTGGACTAGATGACCCCTGGGGGCCCCTTCCAACTCTAAGATTCTTGTGGGAAGGTTTTGGGATGCAGGAGAGGATATATTATTTAAGATATCCTATTCCATCACCTCCTGGCAAATAGAAGGGGAAGAAATGGAGGCAGTGAAAGATTTTACTTTCTTGGGCTCCATGATCACTGCAGATGGTGACAGCAGTCACGAAATTAAAAGACGCCTGCTTCTTGGGAGGAAAGCAATGACAAACCTAGACAGCATCTTAAAAAGCAGAGACATCACCTTGCCGACAAAGGTCCGTATAGTTAAAGCTATGGTTTTCCCAGTAGTAATGTATGGAAGTGAGAGCTGGACCATAAAGAAGGCTGATCGCCGAAGAATTGATGCTTTTGAATTATGGTGCTGGAGGAGACTCTTGAGAGTCCCATGGACTGCAAAAAGATCAAACTTATCCATCCTTAAAGAAATCAGCCCTGAGTGCTCACTGGAAGGACAGATCCTGAAGTTGAGGCTCCAGTACTTTGGCCACCTCATGAGAAGAGAAGACTCCCTGGAAAAGACCCTGATGTTGGGAAAGATGGAGGGCACAAGGAGAAGGGGACGACAGAGGATGAGATGGTTGGACAGTGTTCTCGAAGCTACCAACATGAGTTTGGCCAAACTGCGGGAGGCAGTGGAAGACAGGAGTGCCTGGCGTGCTCTGGTCCATGGGGTCACGAAGAGTCGGACACGACTGAACGACTGAACAACAACAACAACAACATTCCAACTTGTGTTTACAAGTCCCAGAAATTAGCAGAGTTCTCATTCCCCTTTTAAACACACACGCAGCAGAAAGCTTGCTCAGGTTTGTTAAAACCTCTGTAATAAATGTCCTGGTATTTTCCCCATTAATCCCTCTCAAAATAAGACAATACACAGTCTTCTATAAAAGCATAAAACGTTTACTCACGAGAAATCATCTGTTCACAATTGGATCCCAGAGGCAGACTTAAACTTAGTAAAAGTAACATTTACTCAGGAGACTGTTCCATAAGGGAAAAACAGTCCCTTTGTGGAGACCCTCATAGCGATGTTGTTCCTTTGAGAACGGCGTCCAAAAGAGAGAAAGATGGAGTGTGGTCCCTGTGGTTTTGTGTTAACCTGCCCAGGTGAGACCACACCCATCTCCTGTTACACAGAGGAAGTCATTCCAGCCCAGGGGAAACTCCCGGCTGGCCTAGAGTTCCCTTCCTAACAATGTTGTGTTTGACTGCTCCTGCGTTTTACATCCCACGATTCTATGATTAGCATATAAATATTTCTAAATAAATAAACAATAAAAGGTGGCTGGGCATACAGAGACCACCGTGGAGTGGGCGGCGGTGTCAGTGGGGGGTGTCCCCCGGACCCTGAAAAGTAAGGACCTTTGCTGGGTATACCCTGACCTTAGTCTCCCTTGGCCAATTCCGTTTGGAGTAGCATTTATTTATATTCCGCATCTCGTCTTTCCCGGGGAGTTTTTGCAGGCGGCTCTAAGTGGGAGCCCATTAGAAGCCCTAGATTGATATCGGCAATGTAAAGGAGATGTCTTGGGCCGGGGGGGGGGAGGGTGGGCATTTATAATAAATGAAAATAAAATAAATACAGATCTTTTACACAGCCGAGATCCGACGCTCGGGCCGATGCTTCTCATTTGACTGCCATCCATAATTTATAAACCTCCATCCGGCAGAAGCTTCCAGAGCAGATGAGTCTCAACTTTAAATAAATGGCGAGGGGGGAAAGCTTTGGCAATCTCACCTTCACTTCTCTTTAACTTCCCAAAGCGCCGGCACGGTTTGTTTATTTCCTATGTTGATACCCCACCTTTCATTCGAGGGGCTCAAAGTGGCGCAGCTGGTTCTGCTCTTCTGGTTGTCAACAGCCCTGCGAGGTAGGTTTTTGCTGAGAGGCCGTGACTGGTGAAGGTCACCCAGCCAGCTTCCTGGCTGGGTGGGGAATTGTAGAATTGGACGGCACCCCAGGGGTCATCTAGTCCAACCCCCTGCAATGCAGGAACCACAGCTATTGAATCCCTGACAGGTGGCCAGCCAACCTCTCCTTAAAAACTTCCAAGGGAGGAGAGTCCTTTTGAGGGAGACCCTTCCACTGTCTTCCTCTTCATGTTTAATTCAGAGTCTCCTGTCTTAAGAATTTGAATCCAGCAAAGCGGAATCAGGAGTCTGGCTCCCTTTCCGTTTCCCCCCAGTGAGGTCGGTCTGCTACTCTGCAAGGAAAACTGCCAGTTGCACCCTGGGCAATCACATGCAAACACCCATCTCCATCCCCCTCTGTCAATTTCTCGGGCCTATTAGCTCCCCACAGGCTCTTTCGCTTCTCTAATATCCAATCTCTTTGTGCAAATTGCATCCAAATACTCTGCAAGCAAGATTTGGTTACTGGCCTTGAATTTCCTTGCTGGGGTGTTCTGGGCAGGGTTGCTTCCAAACTACAGAATCTCACACTTCTTCTTCTTCTTCTTCTTCTTCTCTTCTTCTTCTTCTTCTTCTTCTTCTTCTTCTTCTTCTTCTTCTTCTTCTTCTTCTTCTTTTTCTTCTGTGATCCCTCGTTGCCAAGTAAGATTGTCTTCCATAAACACGGTTTTAACGATGAGTCCGTAAGTGACTGTGGAGGCCAATTCTGGATCCACACGTCCTTCCACAGTGGGGACATTGGTTTCCGGGTGGGAGTTGATAATGGTGAGGGTTTGCCAAGCGTGCCTTCCTCTTAGCGCATTTCTCCCTTGCGTCCTGAGTTCGAATGTCTTCAAAGCCCACGACACCTTTGGAAAAGGCTGTTCTCCAATTGGAGTGCTCGCAGGCCAGTGTTTCCCAATTGTTGGTGTTTATGGTACATTTTTTAAAAATGGGATCTAGGAGTCTTGGTAGACCACAAACTTGACATGAGTCAACAGTGTGATGCAGCAGCTAAAAAAGCCAATGCAATTCTGGGCTGCATCAATAGGAGTATAGCGTCTAGATCAAGGGAAGTAATAGTACCACTGTATTCTGCTCTGGTCAGACCTCACCTGGAATACTGTGTCCAGTTCTGGGCACCACAGTTCAAGAAGGATACTGACAAGCTGGAACGTGTCCAGAGGAGGGCAACCAAAATGGTCCAAGGCCTGGAAACAATGCCTTATGAGGAACGGCTTAGGGAGCTGGGTATGTTTAGCCTGGAGAAGAGAAGGTTAAGGGGTGATATGATAGCCATGTTCAAATATATAAAAGGATGTCATATAGAGGAGGGAGAAAGGTTGTTTTCTGCTGCTCCAGAGAAGCGGACACGGGGCAATGGATTCAAACTACAAGAAAGAAGATTCCACCTAAACATTAGGAAGAACTTCCTGACAGTAAGAGCTGTTGGACAGTGGGATTTGCTGCCAAGGAGTGTGGTGGAGTCTCCTTCTTTGGAGGTCTTGAAGCGGAGGCTTGACAGCCATCTGTCAGGAATGCTTTGATGGTGTTTCCTGCTTGGCAGGGGGTTGGACTGGATGGCCCTTGGGGTCTCTTCCAACTCTAGGATTCTAGGATTCTAAGATATACAAAACATAAACCTGTAGCTGTAATCACGGGATGAATGGAAGAAATTTCAGGACAAAGGGAAGTGTGGATAAGCCCTCTGTTTGTGACAATTTTGCTTTGTTCAGAAGGGAAGCCTGACCTCTAGGGGGCTGACCCTTAAATTCTTTATATCAGTTCCCTCTGCAACGTTGGGGGGGGGGTGAGTCCCGTTGACACGCAGACAAATGTTGCATTCAAGGACAAGTCTTTAGGCACACAGATTAAGCAAATGCATTTCCTTCTTCTTAGCAGAATGTAAGAAAGCATTACAGGAAAAAAGAAAAGATTAATAAGGTTATCAATAAAACATTATAAAACATTATAGAGAACAAACTACCATTACAAATCTAAAGTATAAATTATTGATGTGGAGCGGAGAAGGCTCCTATTAAATCACAATTACGTAAATCAGCAATGCTATTCTAGAACAGATTCAATGAAGGGTCTGGGACCTCTCAGGTGAAAGAGACGCTCAAAGGAAAGGATATTTATACCCAGTTTTTCCTTTGAAGGAGATACGTTTTTCCGAACTTCCTTATTTTCCAATAATATCCAAACGACATGAAAGCTCACCACGAGACACACTTTGCAACTTTTGCAATAAGTTTGATTCAACACCATCTACTCTCAGCAGAGGAAGAAAACAATTTTAGAAACGGCTAATGAAGCAACTTCGATATACAAACACCTGCTATTTTTCCAAAGAGTATCTGGGCAAAAGATACACCGTCACGTTACAAGAGCGTGTCTGGCTTACTCGGTGCTGTTTTTCTAGAAAAAGAGATGCTGGAACTTACCACGAACACCTCCCTCGTTCTCTTAGAATGGCAGGGGCGCCCACCTGAGGGGCGCCGGAACTGAGTTCCAGTGAGTTCTGGCTGAAAAAAAAGCCCTCCTTATACTAAGCCAGGCAACTGGTCCATGAAGGCCAATACTGCCTCGCCTAACTGGTAACCACATTCCAGGGTCTCCGACAGGATCTTGCCGTCACCTGCTCCCTGAAATCCTTTTAAATGGATGGAGAAAGCCAGCAGTAGCGCAGCGGAGCAGGGATGAAGTGAAGCCTCTGGTTTGGCATTGTTCACCTGTGGAACTCTCTGCCACAGGAGGATGGTTTTAGAAGAGGACTGGACAAATTCGTGGAGGAGGAGAGGGCTGTCGATGGCTCCTCTTTTGCCCTGAGCCCTGAGCAGGCTCCTTCAAGCTCTAAAAAGTGAACTCTCATTTTCATTTGTTAACAGTAGAGCGTGCCTCTCGTTTTAACTCAGAATGAAAAGCATGTCTCCTACAAGTGTAAAAACCACAAGAGGATCACTGACGGATCAGGCGAGTGGCCCATCTGTTCGCACTGTGGCCAACCAGACGCCCCCAATAAAAATCCGCAAGCAGGATTCAAGTTCAAGAGCGACTCTCCACACTGTCAATACCAGCAAGTGGTATGTAGAGTCATATTGCCTCCAGCAGTGGAGAAGGAACACAGCCAACACAATCAGCAGCTGTTATCATAGGATTGCAGAGTTGGAAGGGACACCCAGGGTCATCTAGTCCAACCCGCTGATCCTTACCCCCTGTTGATCACCTTATCCTCCACACTGCCTCTAGCGGAGGAAGTAGAATATAGCAATCATGTCTAGTAGCCATTGATAGCCCGATCCTCTGCGAATTTATCAAATCCTTCTAAAGTAACCCATGCAGGTTGGTGGCCAGTACGACTGAACCTCCAAATGCCCCTATTTTCCAGGGACAGTCCCGGATTTACAGAAGCTGTCCTGGTGTCTCATTTGACCCTCTAATGTCCTGCTTTTCCTTAGGATGTCCCTATTCTCATTGGAGAAATGTTGGAGGGGATGGAATAGGTCATCTCTATTTCCATGGGAGAAATGTTGGAGGGGATGGAATAGGACATCTCTATTTTCACGGGAGGAGAAATGTTGGAGGGGATGGAAATAGGACGTTGGAGGGGATGGAATAGGACGTCCCTATTTTCACGGGAGAAATGTTGGAGGGGATGGAATAGGACGTCCCTATTTTCACGGGAGAAATGTTGGAGGGGATGGAATAGGACGTCCCTATTTTCACGGGAGAAATGTTGGAGGGGATGGAATAGGACGTCCCTATTTTCACGGGAGAAATGTTGGAGGGGATGGAATAGGACGTCCCTATTTTCACGGGAGAAATGTTGGAGGGGATGGAATAGGACGTCCCTATTTTCATGGGAGAAATGTTGGAGGGGATGGAATAGGACGTCCCTATTTTCATGGGAGAAATGTTGGAGGGGATGGAATAGGACGTCCCTATTTTCATGGGAGAAATGTTGGAGGGGATGGAATAGGACGTCCCTATTTTCAGGGGAGAAACGTTGGAGGGGATGGAATAGGACGTCCCTATTTTCAGGGGAGAAACGTTGGAGGGGATGGAATAGGACGTCCCTATTTTCAGGGGAGAAACGTTGGAGGGGATGGAATAGGACGTCCCTATTTTCAGGGGAGAAATGTTGGAGGGGATGGAATAGGACGTCCCTATTTTCAGGGGAGAAATGTTGGAGGGGATGGAATAGGACGTCCCTATTTTCAGGGGAGAAACGTTGGAGGGGATGGAATAGGACGTCCCTATTTTCAGGGGAGAAACGTTGGAGGGGATGGAATAGGACGTCCCTATTTTCAGGGGAGAAACGTTGGAGGGGATGGAATAGGACGTCCCTATTTTCATGGGAGAAATGTTGGAGGGGATGGAATAGGACGTCCCTATTTTCACAGGAGAAATGTTGGAGGGGATGGAATAGGACGTCCCTATTTTCATGGGAGAAATGTTGGAGGGGATGGAATAGGACGTCCCTATTTTCATGGGAGAAATGTTGGAGGGGATGGAATAGGACGTCCCTATTTTCATGGGAGAAATGTTGGAGGGGATGGAATAGGACGTCCCTATTTCCATGGGAGAAATGTTGGAGGGGATGTTACTGCCTTCTGCGGGAGCAAATTGCTTACAAACGTAGATCAAGCATTATGTGGGGTCTGTAACAGCACCAGGTCTGCAGATCGAAGCTGCCAAGATATGTCTCTGTAACTTTAGGATACAGTAATATATGATTCTGGTAACTGAAGCTACTGGGCTCTGGTTCCATCCACTTCCTTCAGAGAAAACAGGTCAATTATTTCTCAGCCTGGATTGCTCTCACTGGACAATACAATATTTCCCCCCAACTCTTTCCCCCGCACCTTCCCTTTCCCCATCTCCCTTAATTGTTCCTCGCAGGCATCTGATTCATGCACAGCCAATTTCTCTGCTGCCGCCACTTCCGTGCTTGACCCGCAGCGAGAGCTTCCTGCGAAGTCAGGAGGTTTTGCTTTTGCCAAAGCCTCGCGGCTGCCCGTGTGAACAAATGGGGCAGCCTCAGTGTCTCTTTAGGTGAAAGTCAGGAGGGAACAAAAAACGGCAGGCCCAGGAAATGAAATCCCAAGATTGTTCTGAAGAAAAGTTGCCCAGAGGGAGAAACGCTTCGTTTCTGCAGATGGAGAAGATTTCTCAGGAAGGAAGATGAGAAAGAAATGAAGGAAGGAAGCTTAATTTTCAACCTCCACCCCTAAAGAATATAATAATTGGATTCTTCAATCAGGAGCTATTTTGGAAAGTCCTGAGACGGAAGAGGAGATGGCTAAGATGAGTCAGCCTTCCCCAACCTAGCACTCTCCAAATGTTTCAGATCCCTCAGCCACAACCAGCATGGTCATATAGCAGAGGGTTGGGCTAGATGACCCCTGGGGGTCCCTCCCAACTCTACAATTCTTTGATTCTAAGAGATGTTGGGGGCATGGTCTTGCAGACTGCAACTGATGGGAGCTGGAGTCATCTGAAGGACCCTGGGAGGTTGGGGGCAGCAGAGACTACTTCTGTAATGAAATATTTGTGCCCAGACTCGAAAAGAGTTCTGAGGCATCTGGTTGGCCACTGTGAGAAGAGGATGCTGGACTAGATTGGCCATTGGCCGGATCCAGGAGCCAAGTTCTTTTGAAGCAACTGGATACACAAAAACTGACTCCTTGTGGAATAATACATTGTCCCGACCCATAAGTTTGATTCAAAACTTTACTTGCAGAATGAAAAACTGTAAATGATGTGTCCAAACAATTGTACACAATCTTGTGCATGTCCAGCCCAGGCTCAAAATAACTTTAATTTTTCCAGAAATCAAAACTGTGTCTCTCTCCCATTCCAGCCTGAATTGGCTTGCATCTTGCCGAAGGCTTCCTAGAGAGCCATTATCCCATCTTATTCCCACCCTAGCTGGGAACAAAAGACCAAAGGCAACTAGCTTCAAAATGTCATTTTGCAATTGAATATTTCTCATGTGTCCTAAGGTTAAACACTCACGTGTTAGGTAGTAGAGAACAACACTTAATTATCAACCCATCTAGGACGCGGGTGGCGCTGTGGGGACGCGGGTGGCGCTGTGGGTTAAACCACAGAGCCTAGGGCTTGCTGATCAGAAGGTCAGCGGTTCAAATCCCTGCACGGGGTGAGCTCCCGTTGCTCGGTCCCTGCTCCTGCCCACCTAGCAGTTTGAAAGCACATCAAAGTGCAAGTAGATAAATAGGTACCACTCTGGTGGGAAGGTAAACGGCATTTCCGTGCGCTGCTCTGGTTCGCCAGAAGCGGCTTAGTCATGCTGGCCACATGACCCGGAAGCTGTACGCCGGCTCCCTCGGCCAGTAAAGCAAGATGAGCGCCGCAACCCCAGAGTCGTCCGCGACTGGACCTAACGGTCAGGGGTCCCTTTACCTTTACCTAGGTGATTAGAGAGCTCTTCTTGCCCTTCTTAAGCCTCAATGGAATCTTCCCATTAAACCCTTTCAGCAAAACATTCTCCATTTCAGTGTGAATCAAACTATTATACTTAACAGGGTGACTCTCACCAAATGGACTCTGGCCTGATTCAGTGGCAATTTATGTTCATCTAGGTATAACTGCTCATTCCCTCTATTTGCACCAAAAGATGTCGCCAGACAGCTCAATGGGGCTTTGATGAGCACTGATAGGTCCAGCCCTCTCTCCACTCTCTCCAGGTCTTTAAGCAGAGGCTTGACAGACAGTCAGGAATGCTTTGATGGTGTTTCCTGCTTGGCAGGGGGTTGGACTGGATGGCCCTTGGGGTCTCTTCCAACTCTAGGATTCTAGGATTCTATGATTGTTTTAAAAAAACCTCACTCCTATTACTCACATTTTCTCTAAACTGAAAGTCTCCAGCCTTATAAGCTCTCCTCCCATAAAAGCTGCTCCAGACCCTCGATCATTTCTCTTGCCCTCTTCCCGAACCTTCTCAGACTTGGTATAAAGATGGCCTTTTGCAAGGAGAAGAATCATAGAATTGTAGAGTTGGAAGGGACCCCCAAGGGTCATCAAGCCCAACCCCCTGCAATGCAAAACGTCTTTCATGAAACATCCGTGTTTAGGATGAGGAGGCTGGGTGAAACTTGAACATTAAGAAGCTGTTTGTCTGAAGACGGCCCATTAACAGGTTTCTTTATTGCAGAACAAACTGTTCTGTGGAAGTAATAATAAGCCTATCCAGTTCTTCTTCTTAAAGGAGATGGATCTTGTGACAGATGGGAGAAAACAATTCAGAGATAGGCAGAGAGACAAATCCAGGAAGGCCAGAGAAATGTGTGCCCAGGGAAGACTGTCAGCTGTCAGCTGGATGATGGAGCAAAAGGACAGAGCTGGGGGGGGGGAGCTTTCTCAGAGCTACGAAACAGGCACAGACCTTTTATTTCATGGCTGCCCCAATAATGCCAAAAGCGTTCTCTCCACACACCCCAAAAACATCCAGGGCATAAATATAACTCAGGGATATGCAGTAGAGTCAACCTGGATAGCTCAGTCGGTTAGAGTGTGGCGCTGATGACGCCAAGGTTGCAGGTTTGATCCCCGTATGGGACAGCTGAATATTCCTGCACGGCAGGGGGTTGGACTAGATGATCCTTGGGGTCCCTTCCAACTCTATGATTCTATGGTCTATGAAGCAGAATGGTGGAAGATTCAGGACAGAGAAAATAAAGTCCTTCTTTATGCCCACAGGAGGCCACTAACTTGGATGGCTTTAAAAAAACCGACTAGACAAATTCGTGGAGGAAGGGCCTATTGATGGCTATTATGCATAACGTGGGGCAAGGGGTGGTTATTCACTTTTCCAGACAAGGCACTCTGCACATGGCCCCAAGCTCTATCTTCTTGAAAAAAGGTATAAGGCAGCTTTCTGCATTCTAGGACTGGTTTGGGGGCTACAGCACTTTCATAGAATCCTAGAGTTGGAAGAGACCCCAAGGGCCATCCAGTCCAACCCCCTGCCAAGCAGGAAACACCATCAAAGCATTCCTGACAGATGGCTGTCAAGCCTCCGCTTAAAGACCTCCAAAGAAGGAGACTCCACCACACTCCTTGGCAGCAAATTCCACTGTCCAAACAGCTCTTACTGTCAGGAAGTTCTTCCTAATGTTTAGGTGGAATCTTCTTTCTTGTAGTTTGAATCCATTGCCCCGTGTCCGCTTCTCTGGAGCAGCAGAAAACAACCTTTCACCCTCCTCTATATGACATCCTTTGATATATTTGAACATGGCTATCATATCACCCCTTAACCTTCTCTTCTCCAGGCTAAACATACCCAGCTCCCTAAGCCGTTCCTCATAAGGCATCGTTTCCAGGCCTTTGACCATTTTGGTTGCCCTCCTCTGGACACGTTCCAGCTTGTCAGTATCCTTCTTGAACTGTGGTGCCCAGAACTGGACACAGTATTCCAGGTGAGGTCTGACCAGAGCGGAATACAGTGGTACTATTACTTCCCTTGATCTAGATGCTATACTCCTATTGATGCAGCCCAGAATTGCATTGGCTTTTTTAGCTGCTGCATCACACTGTTGACTCATGTCAAGTTTGTGGTCTACCAAGACTCCTAGATCCTTTTCACATGTACTGCTCTCAAGCCAGGTGTCACCCATCCTGTATTTGTGCCTTTCATTTTTTTTTTTTGCCCAAGTGTAGTACTTTACATTTCTCCCTGTTAAAATTCATCTTGTTTGCTTTGGCCCAGTTCTCTAATCTGTTAAGGTCATTTTGAAGTGTGATCCTGTCCTCTGGGGTATTAGCCACCCCTCCCAATTTGGTGTCATCTGCAAACTTGATCAGGATGCCCTCAAGCCCATCATCCAAGTCATTGATAAAGATGTTGAATAAGACTGGGCCCAAGACAGAACCCTGTGGCCCCCCACTAGTCACTTCTCTCCTACATCCTGCAGGAACATTAGCTTTTGCAAAGGCTGAAAACAGCCACAAACCTTAAAACCCTTCCTCCCACTAGCAGAGATGATATAATGTATGCTCTTCAAAGTTCTGTACATTCAGAGGCACAAAGCCTTTGGAAGTCTCACTGTGGGATCTGCGCTGCGTCGATGCTCTAAATCACGTTTTATTATTACTGTTTTTGCTAAAGGCAGGCAGTGATCCTGAATATTAAGAGGCCTATTAGCAAGGAAAAGTTGTCACACTATAAGCATTTGTTTATCCAGAGAGGAATGGGAGTTTGATAAAGGACCCGCTGGTCCATTGTGGCTTTCGTTCCCATAAAACCTCTTCCCTGTCGCTCTCTGCTACTGGACTTTAAATGCTTCAGATGCAAGCATTTAAAGAAATAGCTTGCCTTACCTTACATTGGCCCTCCCCTTATAAATCTATTGTTTAACAGAAAGGTGGAACGTTAAAATGGTGGCAAGGGTGGACAGAGCATTGGATAGGGAACGGGGCAGGGACCATAGTTAATGGCGGGGGGCAGGAAGCAGGACGAAGAAGCCGGGCTATTTTCAACCTTGAAGAAGAAGGATATTGACAAGCTGGAAAGTATGCAAGAGGAACAGTTTAGCTTGCAGAGCAGAAGACCGAGAGGAGATAGGACAGCCATCCTCAAATATCTGCAGCCACATGGAAGATGGAGCGAGCTTGTTTTCTGCTGCTGCAGAAGGGAGGACTCGAACTAACGGATTCAAAAGGTAAGGATATTCTGAATGAACCTCAGGAAGGACTAAATTACTGAGATAATGTACATGGAGCACACCGGCCATTTTAATGCATTATTTCGGTGCTTGTCATCCTGAGAAGGAGTCGGGAGTATTGTTATTCATCTGGATTGCTAAAAAAATGACACGCACACAAATTCTGTTTGGTTCTTCATCACCTCTTCAAAACAAGGTTTCCTGACTGGTGAGCTGCATTCATCACACAAATATAAAAATTATACACTGCTGCATGCCGGCTGTCCAATGTTTACTACCCCTGTGAAATGCTGAATGCGAATACCAAAAAAACAGGTCCAGTTTGTAGAGGCAGATGGGCTGTAAAAGGAGTTTTGAAATCCCATTGGCACAGCCCAGAAATATTTTGAGAACATTCAAATTCATCAGCGTGGGTGGGTGGGGGGAGTGGAATTCATTTGTGGACAAGACTCCACTTCCCATTCCCTCTGGACAGGGCTTCCTCCCCCCCCCCCAAGCACGCAACCTGGTCCTTTATTTCCCTTCTCTGTTCTCACTTCGCTGTGTCCAATTCCCCCCACCCGTAATTAGAAGCCGTGATATCTGGAGCAATTTAAAGCTTAGTGAGATTAATTTGACAGTCGTTTAGTGGAAGACAGATAGGGGACCCTTCCTGTAACGGGGGAATGTCTGTTTGTCCAATGACGGATTGCTACAATGTGCTCTCAGCAGGGGAAGAAGAAGAAGAGTTTGGATTTGATACCCCGCTTTATCACTACCCGAAGGGAGTCTCAAAGCGGCTAACAGTCTCCTTTCCCTTCCTCCCCCACAACAAACACTCTGTGAGGTGAGTGGGGCTGAGAGACTTCAAAGAAGTGTGACTAGCCCAAGGTCACCCAGCAGCTGCATGTGGAGGAGTGGGGAAGCGAACCCAGTTCACCAGATTACAAGTCCACCGCTCTTAACCACTACACCACACTGGCTGAAGGGGCCGAGATACACTTTCTGGAGGGCAAGACTTGCTTGCAGCACCAAGATGAGCATTGATTGTCTTAGCTTTACAAGGAGGTGCATATCGGGAAGTAGGGAGCGAAGGCAGCAAGAGGCAAATCCCTCCCCCCCCCCGCCCAGCCAAAACAAAGTGGGTCCCACCCATCTCAGACGGTGTTCCATTTTGCAAACCATCCGGCCCGGCCTTAATGATTCGGGGAAACAGCCGATTGCAGATTGAACGAGCAAATCTTTAATTTATTTAGCCCAACAGATGGAGGGGACGGGATTGTGACTGGCAGATCCCAAATCTCCCTGGGCACAGAAAGCTGCAGGCAGACTGGCAGCGCTGTTTGTCAGGGGTTATTTAAACAAAGCAATCTGGTGACATAGGTGATGATGAATACCCAGTGATGAGAGGCACCTCCAGCTGTGGAGACAATGCCGTCCCCAAGTCACGGGCACCACAGGCCACGCAGTATCGGCCTCCCAAGCCACAAGGTTGAATTTGATGCACGTTGGGTCAAAAAATATTAATTTCACATATACACGCGCGGAGTCTGAACCAGGGGAGATGGAGCAGGGATGAGACCCTGGGGTCACAGTAGAAGGCTCATTGTTGAACCGGTGAGTGGCAGCTGTGAAAGAAAGGACAAATTTCATGCTTGGGATCATTAGGAAAGGAATTGAAAAAAAAACTCCTGACAAAATACCTCAAGCCGTCAAGGACTGCCTCTTTCCATATGAATCATAGAATCCTAGAATCCTAGAGTTGGAGGAGACCCCAAGGGCCATCCAGTCCAACCCCCTGCCAAGCAGGAAACACCATCAAAGCATTCCTGACAGATGGCTGTCAAGCCTCCGCTTAAAGACCTCCAAAGAAGGAGACTCCACCACACTCCTGGGCAGCAAATTCCACTTGTCTTGCGCAAGAGGACATGGCTGGCCAGAACAGTGAAGAAGAAAATGCCACCCTGCAAGATCGGGTTGCTGCTCCCACTGGTTTTCCAAATTTGACCAGAAGCCAAGGTCCAGTATACCTGAAGGAGCGTCTCCACCCCCATTGTTCTGCCCAGACACTGAGGTCCAGCTCCGAGGGCCTTCTGGCGGTTCCCTCGCTGCGAGAAGCCAAGTTACAGGGAACCAGGCAGAGGGCCTTCTCGGTAGTGGCACCCGCCCTGTGGAACACCCTCCCACCAGATGTCAAAGAGAAAACCAACTACCAGACTTTTAGGAGACATCTGAAAGCAGCCCTGTTTAGGGAAGCTTTTAATGTTTAATAGATTATTGTATTTTAACATTCTGTTGGAAGCCGCCCAGAGTGGCTGGGGAAACCCAGCCAGATGGGCGGGGTATAAATAATTATTATTATTATTATTATTATTATTATTATTATTATTATTATTATTATTATTAGGAATTCTGACCCAGGCTGACCAGGAGGACTCCCAGCATGAAAATGTCAGTGTCAGAGTGCAGCCAGCCACATTGCCTTCGTGTGAGCCACTCCTGGGGCTCCCTCCCGAGGAAGCAGGGAACCTCTCTCCTGACCGGTACCCGGGCTTCACTTTATTTTTGTTAATAAACTCTCCTTCGACCTTCCTTCCTCCCACCGAGAAACTTAGTCAGATTGCTGAGTCAAGGCAATAAATCCAGCGCATCTCGCTCAGGAAAGAAAAATGATTACCCGGCTCTCGATAATGAGTGAAGGTTTATGGCTCCAGCCTGCAGTGCGTGCCGCTGAGTGACCTCGCTTTGCTGCAGAAAATAATTCCTTTCTTCTTTTTCGCACAGGGTGGCAGGTGCGGGGGCCGGAGGGAAAATCACAGTCAGCAAGGCTCAGACCCGGGAGGATTTTTTTTGGGGGGGGGGGACCTCCTCAAACATATTTCCTAGGCTGACTTCAGTGGCAAGAACGTAAATTTAGATCTCTAAGTTCTTTGATTTCTTCCTTTAAAAAAGAAGAAGTTATACAATCATAGAATCCTAGAGTTGGAAGAGACCCCAAGGGCCATCCAGTCCAACCCCCTGCCAAGCAGGAAACACCATCAAAGCATTCCTGACAGATGGCTGTCAAGCCTCCGCTTAAAGACCTCCAAAGAAGGAGACTCCACCACACTCCTTGGCAGCAAATTCCACTGTCGAACAGCTCTTACTGTCAGGAAGTTCTTCCTAATGTTTAGGTGGAATCTTCTTTCTTGTAGTTTGAATCCATTGCCCCGTGTCCGCTTCTCTGGAGCAGCAGAAAACAACCTTTCTCCCTCCTCTATATGACATCCTTTGATATATTTGAACATGGCTATCATATCACCCCTTAACCTTCTCTTCTCCAGGCTAAACATACCCAGCTCCCTAAGCCGTTCCTCATAAGGCATCGTTTCCAGGCCTTGGACCATTTTGGTTGCCCTCCTCTGGACACGTTCCAGCTTGTCAGTATCCTTCTTGAACTGTGGTGCCCAGAACTGGACACAGTATTCCAGGTGAATATTTAGATTTGTATATAAATATATATTTGTGGATACTCACAAAAAAATTTTTTGGGGGGGGAGGTTTGAGAGAATGGAGTGGTTTGAAACGACTGCTTTCAAACCTGTCAGCAAGACTCAAGGTTCAGATTGTTGTTTTTATAAGTGCCCCCCACCCACCCACCCCCCAAAAAATTGAGGATGGAGGTGCCAACATTTTACATTTTTAAAGTTTGGGTTTGTGCCCTATTTTCATTCCTGGCATATGCAGGGCACCTGAGACTGGATGTTCAATTTTAATCGAATGTGTTGCCCAACTGGCCTGCTGGTGATAATAGAATCATAGCATTGTAGAGTCGGAAGGGACCTCGGGGTGTCATCTAGTCTAAGAACACCAGAGCCCGGCAGATGAGTCAGATCACAGGCTGCTTTCATTCAGCATCCCGATGCCAAACGCCTACCAGAAGCCCGCAAGCAGGTCCTGAGCACAGCAGGTGTCTCCTCGCTTGTGATTGCTAAAACAACTGACATTGGCTTGTCTCGTTTTAATAAGGACATAGGAAGGGCCTGCTGGATGAGGCCAATGGCTCAGCTAGTGTGGGAAACCCGCAAGCAGGATTCGAACACAGGAGCCCTCTCAACTCCTGTGGTTTCCATCAAGTGGCATTCAGGAGCACGGACAGAGTCCCAGGCGGTGGGGCTCGGTTTGGGGAGTGGTGGGAGGGGCCGCTGAGTGTCACCCCCCTCCCCTGGAACATGGGTTGCTCCGCCCCCATCGCCCCTCCTTTGCTACGCCCCTGGCTACATGGATAAATCCTTTCTTTTATCTGTCCCGAATCTTTCAGCTTCCTCGTATGTCCACGAGTTCTAGTGCTGTGAGAGAGGGAAGAAAACTTCTCTCAAACTGTTTTCTCCATACCACATTGCTTCCCAGGGCTGTCTTTAGCAGATGCGGGGTCGGGGTGCAAATATTTGCCCAGTACCCCCAAAATTACCACGGATAGTGTTGGGGTGGCCGTAGCTGCGCACTGCCAGCCGTGGGTGGGGCGCAACCCTCCCCCATGCTGCTGCGGGAGAGCAATCCTCGCACAGGCTTAGGATAGAAGTTGCACCCCTCTCAAGCCTCCTCGGGAGGAGAGTGATCCTTACAGAGGCTTGGGAGGCTTAGGATGGAAGCTGTGTGCCCCCCAACCATATGGTTGGTGGGGCGCAGTTTCCATCCTAAGCCTCTGCGGGGATCGCTCTCCTCCCAAGGAGGCTTGGGAAGGAAGCTGCATGCCCGCCAGCCTTATGGTTGGCGGGGCGCAGTTGGCGGGTGTGCAGGGAAAGGGGAGGCCGCCGGCAAAGCCGTGCAGCTCCCCCACTTGCTGGGGCACCCCTAAGAGGCCTGCGCCCTGGCACGATGCACCACTAAGCCCTATGGGAAAGACGGCTCTGTTGGTTCCCTCTTGCGGAAACGTACCTTGGCTCCAATCCAGCAGAGCTCTTTTTCTGCTGAAGAGTCAAGCACAATTTGAGAATGTGCAAATGTAGAAGGGGGGGAATACCCCAAACCTCCTGTTTCTTCTGCTTTATATTTAAATTTCATTCTGGAATTGAACAGGGAACAACAGCTGAACAAGGGCTACAAAAGGCCAAGGGTTTGCACTCATTGAAGCCAGTGTGGTGTAGTGGTTAAGAGCGGTGGACTCGTAATCTGGTGAACCGGGTTCGCTTCCCCGCTCCTCCACATGCAGTTGCTGTCAGTATGCCCAGTAACTGATGTGCAGCATCTGAGTCCAACAACCGATGTGCCTGCAACTGGTTCTGCCCCGACTGGGCTAGGCGACTGGAGCACCTTCACCGAACAGTGAGAGCTGTTGGACAGTGGAGTTTGCTGCCAAGGAGTGTGGTGGAGTCTCCTTCTTTGGAGGTCTTTAAGCGGAGGCTTGACAGCCATCTAGCAGCTAAAAAAGCCAATGCAATTCTGGGCTGCATCAATAGGAGTATAGCATCTAGATCAAGGGAAGTAATAGTACCACTGTATTCCGCTCTGGTCAGACCTCACCTGGAATACTGTGTCCAGTTCTGGGCACCACAGTTCAAGAAGGATACTGACAAGCTGGAACGTGTCCAGAGGAGGGCAACCAAAATGGTCCAAGGCCTGGAAACGATGCCTTATGAGGAACGGCTTAGGGAGCTGGGTATGTTTAGCCTGGAGAAGAGAAGGTTAAGGGGTGATATGATAGCCATGTTCAAATATATAAAAGGATGTCATATAGAGGAGGGAGAAAGGTTGTTTTCTGCTGCTCCAGAGAAGCGGACACGGGGCAATGGATTCAAACTACAAGAAAGAAGATTCCACCTAAACATTAGGAAGAACTTCCTGACAGTGAGAGCTGTTGGACAGTGGAATTTGCTGCCAAGGAGTGTGGTGGAGTCTCCTTCTTTGGAGGTCTTTAAGCGGAGGCTTGACAGCCATCTGTCAGGAATGCTTTGATGGTGTTTCCTGCTTGGCAGGGGGTTGGACTGGATGGCTCTTGGGGTCTCTTCCAACTCTAGGATTCTATGATTTTATGACCTTCCAATCCTGGAGAACAGGTCCCGGTGCACTGGATTCACAACAGCTCATTGTGAGCACCAGACTCTAGCAGAGTATAAATAATGCGGAAACTACCTGTAGAGCTTATGAAGCGTAACTCCTTTTTATTTTTAATAGCTACTATATACACAGAAGACGCACAAGAGAGACTCAGCCCTCATGCAGCCCATCTTATCATAATAAAGATAAGACTCTCTCCAACACAGAGTCCGGCAGTCAGGGACGGAAGAGAGAAAGAGCAGTTTCCGTCCCCTCCTTTCTCAAAACATATGATCACCAGATTCTCACAATGGGAGGCGTGAAAATATCAACAGCTGCTGGGTGACCTTGGGCTAGTCACACTTCTTTGAAGAATCTCAGCCCCACTCCCCTCACAGAGTGTTTGTTGTGGGCAGGGACGTAGCAAGGGAAATTGGTACCTGGGGGCAAAAAAATTTTTGTCACCCCCCCCCCCCGAGGCATAGGAAGGTCAGGTGGTACCCGGTGCGGAAAATTTCTTGTCAACCCCCCCATTGATTCCCCCCCCTGCAAAAATGGTTTTACGTTATTTCATATTTTCTTACAAAGGAATAATAACAAGTAATAATAATAAAAACTTTTATTTATATCCCGCCCTCCCCAGCCAAAGTCGGGCTCAGGGTGGCTAACATCAGATACATAACATTGGTATAAAATCAAACAATAATTAAATTACCTCCTAAAAACATCTCAAAATCAAATTAAAGTCTAATTAGATGGCTTTCCACAGGGTTAGGGTTGGGAACAGTAAGTGCTCCACTGAACTGAAATTTCAGCCTTCACGACATAGGAAAACAGCCAAGTGAACAGCTATTTTGGTGGAGGAGGGTCAAGATATTAACCGATATGCATGAAATTTCATATATAGCTATATAATCCCTAGTATAGTAAGATAAGACCTTCGGAGCAGGCATTTTCAAAAAAAAAAATGTTCCTTGATAATTTGTCACCCCCTCCATTATGGAACCCAGGGCAGACCGCCCCCCCCTCCTTGCTACGCCCCTGGTTGTGGGGGAGGAAGGGAAAGGAGGATGTTAGCAGCTTTGAGACTCCTTCGGGTAGTGATAAAGTGGGGTATCAAATCCAAACGCTTCTCCTTCTCCTTCTTCAGAATCTTGATCTTCATTGGCAAAGCAGAAATTAATCCAAAGGAAAGTGTAGCAGCAGTGGCAGTGATGGTCACCGACTTGGATGGTTTTTTTTTTTTAAAGAAAATTTATTATATTTCAAGAATAACAAAAAGAAAAAGACAAAATACAAAAATACAAAATACAAAATACAAACACTACAAATCCAAAAATTAAAAACTACCTGTAAAGGGGGAGTGGGGGTGAAGGGACGACGGAGCTGGGCTATAGGGGACATGCCCCAACCGGGATGTAAATGCGGCGACAAAGCCTTTGATGAGCGTCTAAGTTCTACCTGTCTTTGATGAGCTGATAAGAACCCAGTGACTGTGAGTATTTGAATGGCTCTTTGTATTCTCGGAACGACCTGGGGGAAAGGAGAAAGGCAGCCCGCCTCCCTCCCTTCGGAGAGGAAAGAAATTAACTCTTTAAGTGACTGCTGCTACTACAATCGATAGAAGGCATTGGGAATTTCAAAACTGAGACTGCAGAGATCCCCCTTGGGGGTTAATTGGTGATAAAATATCTCCTTTTGAAGTTTTGGGCTTTGTGCCTCGGCTTCGGAAAAATGGCGACCGGGACTGACGCAGGAAAAAATTGAAACAAAGGGAGGAAGAGACAGGAACTGAAACTGGTCACCCACTCTCCCTCTGAAAATGCTGGGTTTTACGATTGCATTGTCGCTGAATTCTGATTTACAAGATGAAGAAAGGCTTACTCTCTTGAGGCTGGAGCTGATAAATCGTAAACTACAAGCTTTGTGTGGAATTATAAGTGAAAAGAATTTACTTTCCACAGAGGAGGCTTGGAAAAAGATTGATGGAATGGAATCAAGCCTGTGCAAAGGGCTGGAAGGGGTGATTGGAAAATTTTTTGAAGTGCTTGTGCAACTCCGGAAACAGGAACCGATTTCTGGGGGTGGCAGCCCCAGGTCGGGGAAATTTATAATATCTAGACGCCAAGGTGGCAGCTTGGTGTCGAGGGACATGGAATTAAGATTTTTACAAGAACAAGAATGGCAAGAAGGAACGGAGGAGCACAGAAGGGAAAAGCTGAACACCCTGGGGCTCGATGCAAGGTTTGTTGTGAATGCAGCCTGGATCTGTGGACGTTTGGAAGAAGATCTTTGGAGAGCCAGCTCTGGCGCAAGACAGGAAAAGACAATGGACAGAAGGGGAGTGGGTTGAAGTATTAAATCTATAATTTAAATGGTCTGTCATGGTATCCGAAATCGGTGTGCGAAGTCTGTTAATTTTAAGTTTATTTTAAGTAAGAAAGGAGATATTGAACTTTAAGTTAAAAGCAGCATGTTAAAGGATAGAAGAAATAAGTTTAGTTATAAGAATATTTGATTATGATTTAAGTTATAATAGTAAGATCAAGATATTTGTGTTATTTTTGAGTAAAACTAAACTTTTATAGAGTGAAATTGTTAAGGAATTAAGTATATTGATTTAAAACCGAAGGTGAAAAGGCGGGGGAAGTCAAGCGTCAAGATTTGAAACTAGAATTTTTTTTTTGTAAGGTATACTGTTAAGAAGAAAAATCCTGACATTTTATGTATTTGTATTTGTTTTTATATTTGTAGGTGTGGGGTCGGGTATGTGTTTTTTTTGTATGAAAAAGCTAATAAATTCTGTTAAAAAAAAAACAAAAATTAAAAACTACACTTAACTAAACAACAGAGAACTAAAAAGAAAAAAAGAATACAACAAATAAATCCTAAGCATCCTTATACTTATTTAATTCTTACTTAGTGGACTTCCTCCCATCTTCTATGCTGCGTTCATTACTAATTTACTTTAGTAACTTTATAACAACTTTAAATCATCATTCACCATTAATCTATACCTTATTTATCTATCATCTTCTCTCTTACTTTAACAACTTATGTCATTCCTATACACCTTAACATTTCTAGCAATTATATCCTACTTTTCCTAAACCTAATCTATGCTGTTGCCATTAATTCAACTGATTTCCAATTCAAATCTCTATCTTTTCGCATTTTTTCATATATTCTCTGAATTTCTTCCAATCTTCTCGCACCGTCTCCTCCCTCTGGTCTCGGAGTTTCGCGGTCAGTTCAGCGAGTTCCATATATTCAATCAACTTCATTTGCCATTCTTCCACCGTCGGTAAATCTTCACTTTTCCAATTCTTCGCTATTAAAATCCTAGCCGCTGTTGTGGCATACATAAAAAATGTTTTGTCTCTATTGGGGATCTCATGGTTGACTATGCCCAGCAGAAAGGCCTCTGGTTTTTTAATAAACGTGTTTTTCAACACTTTTTTAAGCTCATTATAAACTTGGATGGTTTTAAAAGGGGACTGGACAAATTTGTGGAGGAAGAGAGGGCAGCCTCTGGCTATTAGCTACAACGTCTCTGCTCTGCTTCCACAGTCGGAGACTGCAATGCTTCTGGAGACCATTTGCTGGAAACCACAGGAGGGGAGAGATGCTTGTGGGTTTCTCCTTGAGGCAACTGGTTGGCCACTGTGAGAAGAGGATGCTGGACTAGTTGGGCCTTTAGCCTGTTCTAGCAGAGCCACACCGGTTTTCTTAACCCAATCTTCCAGGTAATAGAATCAGAGACCCATAGAAGTGTAGAGCTGAATGGAGGAATACGCAGCTGTCCCAGATGGGGATCAAACCTGCAACCTTCGCATTATCAACACCATGATCTAACGCAACCTTGGGTCCCCAGATGTTTTTGGACTACAACTCCCATCATCCCTAGGTAGCAGGACCAGTGCTCAGGGATGAATGAATGAATGAATATACTTTATTCGGTCACAGACCAGCATAAAACAAGATATTTGCATTTATAAAAACAATGTAAAAAATATATGTTTAAACGGGTACTCATTACATGATGAGGGCATATTCAACATATCCAGCCCGACTTAAACCATGTCCTTAAAATCATTGATTAAACATAGATATAACTAATAAAATTTAGACTCGGGTATCGGTTCTATGAGATAGGCTACTAAAATATAGATCCAACAGTATTTTAGGTCTCTATTTAAAGTTGATTTACATCACAGACCATCTTTCGACGTATATCTATCAAGGCTGCACAGAATCTGGCGACAGCGTAAGTGATTTCTGGGCTTTCATCCTGTAATAGCAATGAGATATTATGTTGTTCTGAAAGCCCAGGAGACTTATCTAAAATGGGTTGGATAAACCTTGCTCGGACGTCCGTATAATACTTGCAGTAGAAGAAGACATGTTCTAATGTTTCCTGCTGCCCCGCACCACAAGGGCATTTCCTTTCTTCATGGGGTATCTTCTCATAACGGCCTTCTTGCATTGCTGAAGGTAATGCCCGACATCGGGCCAAAGTGAATGCCCTTCGCTGCTTTGGAATTTCAAGATTAGCTACATATGGCATTTGGGTGGTCAAATATCGTCTATTTTCACTAATCAGAAATCTTGGGGAGCTGGCCAAGTCAGCTTGTCTTTGAGTGTCTGCCACTCGCTGTTTAATAGTGTTTCTTGCTCCTTCATACCCCATGGCAAGCAGGGTTTGTGGATTGAATCCCAGGGTTGCTATTATTTTTCCCCACTGCTCCTTTCCATGTTGTTTGGAAGTCAACGGAGCCAGGCCACTCGCGAAGAAGACTAGTCTCAGCCAGTAATTTGAAATGGCCAGCCACACTCTCGCCTCGATTCTTAGGACTCCAGTCTCGAGGCGTATGGTGGCATTGGAGACATATCTGGGTACTTGTAAAGCAGATCTTAGGAATTTGGATTGCACCACCTCTAAAGGGGCATAGTTGGTAAATGGGCCTAATTGAGCACCATATAGCAATTGTGCAATTGACTTGGCCTCAAACAACTTTAAGGCTGCTGGAATATAATTCCCACCTTTAGACCTGAGGTACCTGAGGATAGCATTGACACTTCTCTGGGCATTCCCTGCAACATACATGCCATGGGTTTTCCTACTTCTTGATGAGTGCAGGGCTATACTTAGATATTTAAAACAGGTAACCTGTTCAATCAGGGATGATGGGAGTTGTAGGCCAAAGGCATCTGGGGACCCAAGGTTGAGAAAGGCTGCGTCTAACCAATTGAGCGTTCTTTGGGCAAAGAGGAGTTTTGCCCACTATCTGCTACCTGATGGGTCCTGAGATTTAAGGGATCGATCCTGGCGTGCTCTAAACCCAAAGGATGAGCTCTGCGGCTGAGTTGCAGTCCTTTGCTTGTGAAAGACTGCCGTTCCCTCCTGAGTGGGCCGTCAGGGACAAACCGTGGATGTGTATTTTGAGATATATATTTCAGTGTGGATCTGTGCACAGATTTTTAAAAATAAAAAGGGGAAGATCAACACAGAGATGGGTGGCCATCTGTCAGCAGGGGCGTTAGTCCCCGTTTTGCTGCCTGAGGCAAAATGGGAAGATGTCACTCTGCCACTGAAGTTTCCCGTGTGGGGGTTGAGCAGCAGACCCCGCAAAGAGGGGGGCAATGATGGGCAGTTTCCAGTGAGATCTGGCAAAAACTCGTGGAGTGTGTGAGATCTCGTGAGATTTGGGCAAATCTCCCGAGATCTCTCCAGAAGTCAACACCGCTTCTCCACCAGCGGTGGAGCCATCTGTCAGGAATGCTTTGATGGTGTTTCCTGCTTGGCAGGGGGTTGGACTGGATGGCCCTTGGGGTCTCTTCCAACTCGATGATTCTATGATTCCTGTAAGACTGCAAGAGATTCTCTGTGGGAGGATCTGCGAAGTCACAGATTGCATGACGGCTAGATAGTCATAGACAGGGGACTCCATGATGACATATCCTCTAAACTTTTGTGGCAGGAAGGGGAACAATAGAAACTTAATCTCTACTTCTTCCCAATGCTCACATTCCTTCACCTACTTGTGATGGGGGAAGAACTATCTTTCCTCTCCTCCGCAGAGCAATCTACATTTTGAACTATAGATATTTGTAGGACACGGGTGGCGCTGTGGTCTAAACCACTGAGCTTCTTGGGCTTGCCGATCAGAAGGTCGGCAGTTCGAATCCCGCAACGGGGTGAGCTCCCGTTGCTCTGTCCCAGCTCCTGCCAACCTAGCAGTTCGAAAGCACGCAAAAAGTGCAAGTAGATAAATAGGTACCGCTGTGGCGGGAAGGTAAACGGCATTTCTGTGCGCTGCTGTGGTTTCGCAGGAAGCGGCTTAGTCATGCTGGCCACATCACCCGGAAAAACTGTCTGCAGACAAATGCTGGCTCCCTTGGCCAGTAAAGCAAGATGAGCACCGCAACCCCAGAATCGTCCGCGACTGGACTGAATTGTCAGGGGTCTTTTACCTTTTATAGATATTAGTAACATTTATGGATGTTTGCCTGTCTGGTTTTCATTGCTGTGTCTGTTGAATCCTGGGAAGACTTTTGATGTGAGTAAACCTCATATTTTCTTCCTTCCAGTAGCACCTTAGAGACCAACTAAGTTTGTTCTTGGTATAAGCTTTCGTATGCATGCACACAGAAGTAGGGGGTAGGAGTGCTTTCTACTAGCTTTGTCCGATATGGCAGCTAAAGTCTTGCCTGCACAGGGATAGCCTGACTGCTGTAGCCCATGCGTTGGAAACCATCATGGCTAGCATCCTCTCCAGCATCCCTCAGCTGAAATTAGGGAAGGGACCCCAAGGGTCATCTAGCCCAACCCCCTGCAATTCTCTACCGGTGTCCCCTCAACCCACACTTCCCTGTTGGAGGCTGAGGCAGGGATGGAGATGCAGTGGCTGGACGAAATAAGCCCAAGCCAACTGACCATAATGGCTGCTCTTCAGTGCCCTCAACCCTTCTGTGACCCTCACAGCCATGGCAGTGCCTCGCGAACAGACCCCAACCCCCATTGTCCCCCCAACCACCGCTTTCTTTACGGGAGGCCAACATAGCTGTCAACTTTTCCATTTTCTTGCGAGGAATCCTATTCGGAATAAGGGAATTTCCCTTTTTAAAAATTGGAAAAGTTGACAGCTATGGAGGCCAACTGACCAAGGAGCAGGGAAATGGCAGGAAACTTTCTTAGGGGCATTCTAGTGACCTGGATCTTGTTTCCATAAAAACAGGAAGTGGCGCCATATTGAATGGGCTGTGGGGAAGGAAGTGGGAGGCATAGGCGTTAAGAAATGCATTAGAGGGCCGCATGGATCTGAGCTGAACGCATTGAACGCAGTGTATCTGAAGAAGTGTGCATGCACACGAAAGCTCATACCAAGAACAAACTTAGTTGGTCTCTAAGGTGCTACTGGAAGGATTTTTTTATTTATTTTGTTTTGACTATGGCAGACCAACACAGCTACTTGGATGTCAGGGAAAGAGGGACTACTCGTGAGGAGCAGGGAGAGAGAGAGGAGCAAGTTAGAGCTGGGAGGGAAGATAGCGATTCCTCCAGGGAAGGGGGGGTCACTGGGCTATAGAGAACAGCCACCCATAATCTCCACAGATTCATCTTCCTCCTCCAGCCCCCGTCAGGAAATGTCTCCGGAAGAGAGGGAGATGCCAGGCTTGGGGATGACAGAGCAGAGACCCAGCACCGTCAGTCACAGACAAGAAGATGAGCCAAGGGGGGTGGGTAGGAGGAGACGCAGACATCATTTTAGGGTGCCAAGCCGTTGGTTGTGTTGGCGGGCGAGCGGAAGCCCACCACTCCGAGAAAATGAAACTGACTGAGCATTCATGGCTGCAGAGACTCTGTAATTCATTTATGGACAATAAATAGTTTTAGCTTACCTAAAGGCTTGTCGTTACTCATGAGCAACATCCAAGGGAAGGAGTAAACCCCTGACGCTACCTCTAACTCATATTTTCTTGTTCGCCTAAGGGTCTAAGTGTGGTTTCTTTATTAGGAGGGAAGCATAAAAAGCATAAAAAGGAGAAGATCGCCCAAGTCTGCCTAAAGCATCCTTGGATGTCATAATTGCTCGAGAAGATTATGCAACATTTGTCCAGAGATAAGCTGTGCATGGGTGGTGATGTTGAGCTCTGCTGAAGTAGATACTTGCCTTGTCACACAAGTGAGGAAGAGGAAGGATAATTATTAAGTAAAACATCTTCCCCTACTCATCTAAATCCATCCAACAGCCTCTACAGGTTCCACATGGGTGGCCAGCAGGGCCGTCTTAAGGAGATCGGCCGCCGTGGCGCAGTGATCCCTCCGGCGCCCCCGGCGTACCGCCTCTCCGCTGCCTCCCTCTCGCGCTTGCCGCCCCTCGGGAGGGGGGGCGGTCGAGCAGGGGATGAGGGCCGTGGCGCTGGAGCGGCGCAGGGCTCTGCGCGCCCTTCCAGTGCTCCCGGGCGGGGGCAGGTTGGGGAGGGGGCAGCCGGTGGGCTCGATCCTTCCAGCGCCCCCATACGTCCGGGGCGTCCGGGGGAGAGCGCTGGTGGCACAAGCACCCGGCCGCCCGTGGGGGCGGGGGGGGGAGGCCGCCGGCAGGGCCGCGCTTCTCCCCCCCGCTCGCTGCGCTCGAAGACGGGGCTGTGCTGCCAGCGCGCGAGCGCCCGCCCACCTGTTGTGATATTATTGTTATGAAAACTTCCCGCGGGGGCAAGTTGAGAGACTGACCCCCAAGGCGGACGAAGCCTCCGTGCCCTCTGGCTACTGGAGTCCAGGGGCACAAAGATAATATGCGATTGTTTCCCAGCTTGAAAAACAACACGCACAAGCCAGTAAGGCTAAAACCTACTTTATTGTAGATAAAGTACAGAGTCTGTCTCTGCGTAGCTCATTATTGCAGAGCTGTCTGTAAAAGCGTCCAGCATCTCCTGACGCAAAACTGAAAGTAAAGTACATCAGTAAATTACAATGACATCACATGTGTGGGAACACTGTTGGATTTCCCACAAGGTGAGAACATGACTCTTAGTCAAGTCAAGTGACCTCGCTGCTGAAGCAGAGTTCGCAGCTCGGCTTCTACTAATATCACAACAATTATTACAAGCCGAGCTGCAAAAGCCTCAGCAGCGAGGTTCACATGACTATGTGTCTGTTTTCATCCTGTGGGAAAGCCACTAGTCCTTCCAGCTTTCCCACACACGTGATGTTTTTATGCTGTACTATTGTATTTTACTTTCAGTTCTGGCTCAAGAGATGCTGGACGCTTTTATGCTCAGCTCTGACCATCTGAGCTGGCACGCAGAGACATATTCTGCATTTTATCTGCAATAAAGTAGTTTTAGCCTTAATGGCTTGTGTGTGTTGTTCTTCACGCTGGAGAGCAATCGCATATTATCAGTGTGCCCCTGGACTCGAGTAGCCAGGAGGGCACGCAGGCTTCGTCCCTACCTGGGGGTCAGTCTCACAACTTGCCCCCCCCCCCGGGACGTATCATAACACCACCTGCCCGTGGGGTCGGGTTGGGGAGGGGGCGCCCGGTATGCCGGCGGGCTCGCGGGGGCGCCCCTGGGGGCCCGGCGCCCTGGTGCGCCGCGCCCCCAGCCCAAATGGACAAGACGGCCCTGGTGGCCAGCCCTGCCTGTCATGGGTGCTTTAGCTGAGATTCCTGTGTGGCTGGCAGGGTTGTGGAGCAGGTGACCTTTGGGTCCTCTCCAACTCTACGATTCTACCAAACGGGATGAAACGGGCTCACAAGTGACGGCGTACAGAAATGGCACAGCCTGGAAAGAGACGGTTCTGCTTCAGCCCGTCTCTCTGGTTGGGGGAGTCCTTCAAGCAGGGCTGTTTATTATCTTGCCAGCACGTGTTGGTTGCTGGGGTGGGGGGGATCTTCTCTACGGGAAGATCGGGGAGGAGAGCTAAATCTCATGCTGTGGGCTCATCTTGGCGAGCGCGTAATGAACCAGAATGACATTTGCCAATTGGAAATCCCTGTGGCAAGTTACGCAACTGAATTACCCGTCCATATGGCAGACAGAAGAGCCCGCGGTTAATTGATTTAATCTAATCATATGCAGCCAGTCGCTAGTTGTACTCAGATGCACACATACGCAGCCCAAACAGCCACCCCCACCACGGGCACCATAACAGGAGCCAAGGAGCCCAGCACATCGTGTTCCCTTGCTTTGCAACGACATGCCCTGCGTCGTGAAAAGCTGCTGCAAATCGTCAGGGTGTATTAGGGAGAACAAATGAGGAAAGTGTCCACTTTTAATTTCATTAGAATTAGCATGTAATCAGTGAGAATGGGAGGGATTTTAAAAGGCAGCCCTTCTCTCTCTTGTATATCTGAAGTGAGTTTTTCTCGAGCGTTTCTAATCTCTGTTAATGTTGGCAGCGGACAAGGAAAGCTGGCATTTCCCAGTGCCTTTATTGTTTCCCTCTTTGTAAAAATAACTTGTCATAGAATCGTAGGGTTGGAAGGGGCCCCAAGGGTCATCCAGTCCAACCCCCTTGCAATGCAGGAATCGCAACTGAAGCATTCCCGACAGATGACCTTCTCCCCAAATGCATTATGAAAGCCTGTATTCCTGAACATACAACACAACTCAAAACAGTATCCATCTGGACAAACTCGTGGAGGAGGAGCGGGATTCATAGAATGCTAGAGTTGGAAGAGACCCCAAGGGCCATCCAGTCCAACCCCCTGCCAAGCAGGAAACACCATCAAAGCATTCCTGACAGATGGCTGTCAAGCCTCCGCTTAAAGACCTCCAAAGAAGGAGACTCCACCACACTCCTTGGCAGCAAATTCCACTGTCCAACAGCTCTTACTGTCAGGAAGTTCTTCCTAATGTTTAGGTGGAATCTTCTTTCTTGTAGTTTGAATCCATTGCCCCGTGTCCGCTTCTCTGGAGCAGCAGAAAACAACCTTTCTCCCTCCTCTAGATGACATCCTTTGATATATTTGAACATGGCTATCATATCACCCCTTAACCTTCTCTTCTCCAGGCTAAACATACCCAGCTCCCTAAGCCGTTCCTCATAAGGCATCGTTTCCAGGCCTTGGACCATTTTGGTTGCCCTCCTCTGGACACGTTCCAGCTTGTCAGTATCCTTCTTGAACTGTGGTGCCCAGAACTGGACACAGTATTCCAGGTGAGGTCTGACCAGAGCGGAATACAGTGGTACTATTACTTCCCTTGATCTAGACGCTATACTCCTATTGATGCAGCCCAGAATTGCATTGGCTTTTTTAGCTGCTGCATCACACTGTTGACTCATGTCAAGTTTGTGGTCTACCAAGACTCCTAGATCCTTTTCACAGGATCTTGATGGCTACTAGCCAGGATGGCTATGCTCTGCCTCCATGGGTTCCTTGGGAGGGGGTTCTCTCTCATTCGGGCTCAAAGGAAAGAGGCCCTCAAAATTAAGGCTTCTTGGGTGTGTGCATGAGAACTAGCAGTATTGCAAGCTGGCCAGTACAGACCTGGACCCCAAGAACAGAGACGGCTGCCAGACGCACCTTTCCTTCACCTCTGTTCCAATTAAAGCATCCCGCTCCAGCTTCATGAATTATGTATCTTCCCCTGCCACTGCCGCTCGGCTTTCCTTCCGATTAATTTCTGCTTTCCCGATAAAGATTAAGGTGCCGAAGTGCCAGGAGGGTTTAATAAGTGCAAACGCTCGGCCTTTTGGAGCCATTGTTCAGCTGTTGTTCTCGGTTCGCTTCCAGGGTGAAATGTAAATACAAAGCAAAAGAAACAGGAGGGGTGGCATATTTTCCCCCCCTCCTACTTTTGCAAAATCTCAAATTGCGCTTGACTCTCCACCTTTAGCACAAAAATAGCTCTGCTAGATTGGAGCCAAGGTGCGCTTCTGCCAGAGCGTGGTATGGGGAAAGCGGTTTGAGAAAAAAATTCCTCCTCTCTCACAGCGCCGGAATTCAATAGCTTCTACAAAGGATTAGACAAATTCTTGGCCCAACACTACATAGAACCTCCCTACTCATGGCAGTATATCTCTAGATAGCAATAACGGGGTGAAGTTGCTACAAGGGAGCCAGTGTGGTGTAGTAGTTAAGAGCGGTGGACTTGTAATCTGGTGAACCGGGTTCGCTTCCCCGCTCCTCCACATGCAGCTGCTGGGTGACCTTGGGCTAGTCACACTTCTCTGAAGTCTCTCAGCCCCACTCACCTCACAGAGGAAGGGAAAGGAGAATGTGAGCCGCTTTGAGACTCCTTCGGGTAGTGATAAAGCGGGATATCAAATCCAAACTCCCCCCCCCTCCTCCTCCTAACCTCCTCCTCCTCCTCTTCTTCTCTTCCTCCTGCTGTGATCAGAGTTGTACTAAAGGACAAACTTGCAGCCAGTAAGGTAAGCTTGATATTGGTTCGCCTGATTGTGGGAGAGGCAGTGCTCATTAGCACCCCAAGGTGCAGTTGTGATACTGTCGTCAGCACCCTGCCGCGTTGCTTACGTTAATTACCTCAAAGAGAAATTGGCAACGGCAAGTTATTGAGAAGACGCGGGTTTCTAGACCTCAGGGCACTCTCCCTGCTGCGGGAACCTAATGAAGAGGCGCGAACACCTTGCAGACTCCCCGGCCGGAGTGAAGCAACTGTGCACAACATTGTCCTCTGCTTGAGGGGACCGGGTGTGCCGGGGCGATCAAAAGCCAATCAGCACCCTGAGCAGCATGTTGGGGGCGGGGCATGTGCATGCGCCGTACTCAGGGGCATAGCAAGGTAAATTGGTACCCGGGGCAAAAAAAAAAAAAAAATTGTCAACCCCCCCCCCGAGGCATAGGAAGGTCAGGTGGTACCCGGTGCGGAAAATTTCTTGTCAACCCCCCCATTGATTCCCCCCCCCGCAAAAATGGTTTTACGTTATTTCATATTTTCTTACAAAGGAATAATAACAAGTAATAATAATAAAAACTTTTATTTATATCCCGCCCTCCCCGGCCGAAGTCGGGCTCAGGGTGGCTAACATCAGATACATAACATTGGTATAAAATCAAACAATAATTAAATTACCTCCTAAAAACATCTCAAAATCAAATTAAAGTCTAATTAGATGGCTTTCCACAGGGTTAGGGTTGGGAACAGTAAGTGCTCCACTGAACTGAAATTTCAGCCTTCACGACATAGGAAAACAGCCAAGTGAACAGCTATTTTGGTGGAGGAGGGTCAAGATATTAACCGATATGCATGAAATTTCATATATAGCTATATAATCCCTAGTATAGTAAGATAAGACCTTCGGAGCAGGCATTTTCCAAAAATAAATAAATAAAAATTCATATATATTTTTCAAATAAAAATGTTCCTTGGTAATTTGTCACCCCCTTCCATTATGGAACACTGGGCGGCCCACCCCGCCCCCTTACTATGCCCCTGGCCGTACTTGCCAACGGCGCTGCTCAACCGCCGTATGGGCAGCGGTGGGATCCTCTGCTCGCAGCTGTGATGGTGGGATCCCACTCAGAGATGGCACATCTGGGGTGCCCCCCCACCGCCATCCCCCTTCCTCTGCCACTGGGGTCCGCTCACGTTCGCACAAAGCAGGTGAGATGAGTTGGTGACACAAAGGCATCCTTTAGTTTCGACCTGAATGTGGTTTGGGTGAAGCTGGGTTAAAAATCCCCGCTTGGACCGTTCCTCTATATCGAAAGTGTGTCTGTCTGTGGCTGGATACACACCATACCAAAAGAAGCCCGGAAACTATAGTTTACCCCCAAAAGGTAAACTATAGTTTACCCCCAAAAGGTAATTCCGAGCACCAGGGGAAACTCACAGGAACTCAGTTCCGGCACATCTCAGGTGGGCACCATTGCTATTCTAAGGGAATGAGGGAGGTGTTCCTGGTGAGTTCCGGCAACTCTTTTTCTAGAAAAATAGCACTGCAACAGCACTCTTATTAAACTACTGGGCATGGACCAAAATGCAGCAAGCCGGAAAGGGGGAGATAGAGTTCTTTTGATTCTCAGCTGAAAGAGCTGGTTTTAGGGGGGAAAGGTATGTTTTGGAGCCTTACACTGGGACCAGTGTATGCAAGAAAAGAAACGTATAACTGAGACAATGTATTTTTTTATTGTATTTTGCAACATTTAAAGCAAGTAAAGCTTTAAATTTGTGTGTGTGCGTGCGTGCAGGTTTCTGGATTTGTAGGGCCCCTAGGTGTGGGGTATTTAAAATGCAGCCAAACCAACAATTCATGTCTTGCTAGATAGGCACATGATAGGAGCTGAAGCTCACAGAGTTTTCTGGTAAGTTTGCTAGAGAGAACTCTGTGAGAGACACTACCAGTGTGTCCTGACAGAGGGAGAGAGTAGCTGTACAGGTGAAACTCGAAAAATTAGAACATCGTGGGAAAGTCCATTTATGTAAGCAATTGTTTTCATTAGCTAACTGGAGTTTAATATATGAGATAGACTCATGACATGCAAAGCGAGATATGTCAAGCCTTTGCTTGTTATAATTGTGATGATTATGGCGTGCAGCTGATGAAAACCCCAAAGTTGAAATTGTTAATTTGGGGTTCTCATCAGCTGTACGCCATAATCATCACAATTATAACAAATAAAGGCTTGACATATCTCGCTTTGCATGTCATGAGTCTATCTCATATATTAGTTTCACCTTTTAAGTTGAATTACTGAAAGAAATGAACCTTTCCACGATATTCTAATTTTTCGAGTTTCACCTGTAGATCTTCCTGCCTGCCTGGGTACAGTCTCTTCCTCTTTCCGTCTCTCCACCAAACCCTCTGTACTCTTGCAGCTGACAAGGAGCAAGGCTGCTTTGCAGTCCCTGGTTTCCCCTCACCTGGCACCAAAGGACAGAAAGGACTCACAAATTGCGACAGTATAAATGATTTCCTTTCCCCTTGGCTTTTTGAGTTGAAATGAAAGCTGCAGACTAAGGATGTGGGGATCCCGCTGTGCCTGGTTTCCTCCTTTAGGATTCCCTCCTGCAAAATCCCTGCTCCTGAGCTCCACTTTAAATGCAGCTGGGTGGGGAATGTGCTGTTCCCACTGGACCTGCCCCGGTTGCCACATTGCAGGCAGGTAGGCTTAGCAATGCCAGGTCAGGAGCACCCCAGAACTTGCGCAAGGTCCCAATCCCTGCTGATTGTGGGAATGTTTAGGAGTGTGGATGAGTATATATTAACTTATATATCTCATCCCAGCTTGTATTAACAAGCTCCAAACTTAGCAGAGTTCCATTCCCTTTCTAAAACACAGCAGAAAACGGTTGCATAGGCTTGCTAAAGCCTCTATAAGAAATATATTTCCCCAGGCGAAACCACACCCATCTCCAGCTACATAGAGGAAGTTGTCTCAGGAAGTTAAGGCTGGAGGACCGAGACACCTTCATGTCCACTCTAGCAATGTTGTGTTTTGACTGCTCTGTGTTTACATCCCACACTGATGTCACGGGACGAGGCCCCGGTGATGGAAGCCAAGGAACACAGACCCCCCCCCACCCCCAAAAGGGTGTGTGTACTATAATTTGCAGCCAGCTCTTGCCAGGCTGAAGCACACAAGCTGCAGGCAGTCTTAAATCATCATCATCATTAACGACCCACCTGCAGATTCAAGCCGTCCACCTGCCACCGGAGGAGGCAAGGCAACCTGGAAACTTCAGGTCAGATCTGGATGTCTGGCAACCCCAGACATGTTCCCTGCCTCCTGGGGAAGGTTAGCTGTGATTCCTGGATTGCGGGAGGTTGGACTAGAGGACCCTTTAGGTTACCTTCAGTTCTATGAAGAGGAGAGCCTGCTCTATGTACTGTAGTTTTCGCTCCATAAGACGCAATTTTTTCCTCCTAAAAAGTAAGGGGAAATGTCTGTGCATCTTCTGTAGCGAATTATATTATCTGTCTGGAAATTGTAGAAACAGCTCCCTTTCCTTTCCTAAAGAAGCTGCAGAACTGTGAGTTGAACCCATAAAAACAGGATTTCCCCCCTTTGCAAAGTAAGCTCAACAGCTTTGAGCTGATCCTCAAAAAGGGGGGCTTTCCCCCTTTGCGAAAGAAGCTGCACAACTTTGAGCTGATCCTCAAACCCCCCCTGGGGCTTTCCCCCTTTCCTCCTCTAAAAACTAGGTGCATCTTATGGTCAGGTGCGTATTATGGAGCGAAAAATACAGGGCCTCCGCTTCTCAAGCAGGCCGGGCAGGGACACGACGGAGGTGGTGAGGCCAGAAAGAATGTCTCTGCTCTCTTCCTCACAATTGTAAATGGGTGGCCCCCTCCCCTTGACAACACACACGGCTCAGACACTTCCATCATTCTGGCGCCAGGTAAAGATGTCTCGCTTTGCCTAGACAATTTGCAGGTTATTAGAGCACTCCTGTGCAATTTTAAATAGCTTTAGCATTGCATTTTTAGAACCTCTCACTATGTTTATAGTTTGGATGGCTTTTAAGGATCACTAGTTTGGATGGCTTTTAAGGATCTGGGCTCATGTGCTATTTTAAATGTGTTTTTCACCCCACCCTGTGATCGATGGATGGGCTATAATTATGCCAAATGGGCAAGCAAACGGAGAACAACCAAATGAGGTTTAAGGGAATTTCTATATCCATTCAAGAATAAAGAAGATGTTTGAGGTACACTTGTTTCCCTATGGTAGGTGTGCTTAGGGATAAAGCAGCACATGAAAGATGTGTTGAGTCTGCAGGGACACCTGCACCAAGGTTCATTTTGTGCAGTTTCTCAACAGATGTACACATGTGAAGCTGTGGAACGCCACGCAAAAAATAATCTTGGTACAGTGACATCCCATTATCATGAGATTGCTTTATTTGAAGGATATGACAGCCATGTTCAAATATATAAAAGGATGTCGTATAGAGGAGGGAGAAAGGTTGTTTTCTGCTGCTCCAGAGAAGCGGACACGGGGCAATGGATTCAAACTACAAGAAAGAAGATTCCACCTAAACATTAGGAAGAACTTCCTGACAGTAAGAGCTGTTGGACAGTGGAATTTGCTGCCAAGGAGTGTGGTGGAGTCTCCTTCTTTGGAGGTCTTGAAGCGGAGGCTTGACAGCCATCTGTCAGGAATGCTTTGATGGTGTTTCCTGCTTGGCAGGGGGTTGGACTGGATGGCACTTGTGGTCTCTTCCAACTCTAGGATTCTATGATTCTATAAATCCAGCCTCATATAACCAACATGCTTAACTCTAGTTAATACATGAAGGGGTTAACATCATAGAGTAAGCTGTCCCACCATGTTTTGCTGAGCCAAACCCTCTCACCTTTGAAGGAAGGGTTATCAAACTTTTTGTTCTCTCATTTTCCACCATATGAACACCACTACCAGGGAGGTCTAAGCTGGATGCTCCAAGCTGAGACCGCATGGCTTTAGCAAGCCATCTTTGTGTTTCTATACAAATAATTTTAAATATTTATCATTTTGAAACTAAGTTAAACTTCCTGTCTTTTCTTGCTGTTGTATAAAGCAGTTTTCCCACACATAATGGGTTTTTGGATGTGCTTTTCACAAGTATTTTCATTTTTTGCACGCGCACACTCCACTTTATGCATTTTTGCACATGTTAGTTAGATGGAGAACTGCACTGCAAAATTCAGAGAAGTGTGGCATTCAATCAGCAGCTCTGTTTCAGTTTGCCTATTTTTTCAGGAATTGCAAATTAGGTAAGTTGATCTTTAAATGCAACCTATGTCAAAATCTCCCCTCATCCTTGCCTGGTAGTGAAATGTTTCATGCTGTAGTGCTACAGCAGTGAACAGACTGGGGTGGAATCTACACACATATAAAAAAAACGTTTTGAAAATGCTTTTTAAAAAAAGTTTTGAAAAATACATCAAATTTTGCATAGCTCACTGTCGCCATCTAGTAAGTGTCTCATCTGTATATTGCACTTTACAACACATTTAAAATGTTTTATTTGCAGCGGTGTAGATGAGCCCTGGCAGTCCCCAAAATTCCCTCTTCTGCAATCTCAGGAAATGAGCTCCCCTGCTCCCTCCCGAATGCATCTGGTTTCCTTAATCACACCCATTTCTCCAACCCAACACAGCAGCATCTGAAGCCAGAAAGGCCATGATTGTGACTGGCAACATACACACACACACACACACAATTATTCCCCTTCACGAGGTCTAGTGAGATTGCCCATTGTTCTGACTTGAATGGCTAGCAAATTGCTCCAGCCTTTCCTTGTCAGAAATGAGTTTCCCAATTTTGGGGTGGGTAATTGGTCCAGCTTTTTATCATTGCATCATGCAAACTGCAGCAAAATTATCGCAAAAGACGCCTCTTACTTTTTTGGGGGGGGGTGGAGGCATGGAATCTTTGCAGACAATGCAGGTAGGCTCATTTCCGGCAACCGCCATGACTAAAGAACAGCTGTGCCTTTCAATACAATATTCAGCCCAGGCCTATCCAACTGTCTCCTGCTTGAAGCTTCTTCTTGCTCCCTGATGGATTTGAGCTCCAGCATTTAACCAGGAGCTACCTGGTGGGTTTTTGAGGGAGCCTAAGCTCAGCCCCCAGTGCTGGAGGAGATTCTTGAGAGTCCCATGGACTGCAAGAAGATCAAACCTATCCATCCTTAAAGAAATCAGCCCTGAGTGCTCACTGGAAGGACAGATCCTGAAGTTGAGGCTCCAGTACTTTGGCCACCTCATGAGAAGAGAAGACTCCCTAGAAAAGACCCTGATGTTGGGAAAGATGGAGGGCACAAGGAGAAGGGGACGACAGAGGATGAGATGGTTGGACAGTGTTCTCGAAGCTACTAGCATGAGTTTGGCCAAACTGCGAGAGGCAGTGAAGGATAGGCGTGCCTGGCATGCTCTGGTCCATGCGGTCACGGAGAGTCAGACACGACTGAACAACTGAACAACAACAACACCATTCTCCATGACATATTGTTGTGAACGGGGATTTTCAACACTGACAAATATGCAAGATCAGAAAAGAGCAGGGCTTATTTGTGCTGATGAGGAAATGAGCATTTGTTTGTCCCAAATTAGACCTAATATAACGTACCTTTTCCATGTACAAGACGAGGTTGTTGTTTTTTTTTTACTCTAAAATTATGTTCAAAAACTTGCCTCATCTTATACATGGATAGTGAATGGGGTGGGCAGGTGATTGGCTGCAGCTGCAAGCTGGAGCCTGTCAGCGACGACGGTTGGTTGCTAGAAGGGCTGCTTTGGATTGGCTGCTGCTTCTCTAATTGGGTTGGTGATTGGCTTCTGCAGCAAACACTGCTGTTGATTGGCTTCCGCTGCCACGATTGGCGCCTGCTGTTTTGGGACGCGCACGACTGCCAGCGGACAGCCTTTCTCAGGTAAGAATATTTTTGCTGAGGAAGGGTCTGTTTTCGATTGGCTGTTGCTGCGGCAAGTGGGCGATTGTATGCTGGTAGCGATTGCCAGCGTTGATGGTGCATGTGAGCGATTTTGGGCAATTCCCCCCCCCCCAAGCTGTAAAACTCTGGGCAATGTTCCGCAAAAAAACTCAACAACTCTGAGCCACCTCCCCCCCCTTTTCTTAAATTTGAGTCCCCCAAAATAGGGGGCGTCTTATATGGAGGTGTCTTATAGATGGAAAAGTACAGCAAATGCGATTACCTGGCAAAAGCTCACACCTCCGTGACTTTGTATATGTGCAACTTGAACATGTGATGCAAACATGCCCTGCGACGTATCTGCATGGCTGCCACAGTACTTTGAGGACGTCCAGCCCCTTCACTGAATTTTTTTTTGGGGGGGGGCGTCTGCTCCCTCCCCAATTGGCACACCTGACTTAAGGTACATATGTAAAAGGTTCGTTTATAATTATATTTTGAGAATGATTCCTGTTCTTATGTAGCGGCCTTGTTTTACACTTTCTCGATGCCCCATGATCACATTATGAAGTCATGTCCTATGTTATAAGCTGAGCGCTGCAAGTTTTTCCTTATAGTTTTCCAGTGTATTTCTTATCAATACAAAATTCAGGCTAAGTTGAAGGTGCTGGTTTTGGTGTGTATAAAGCCCTATACAGCTGGGGACTAGGAAACCTGAAAGACACGCCCCCCCTTATATATTCAATGGATCACTGCCCCCTGCAGGTGAGAGACTCCTTCAGATACTATCTTATCAGGAGGTCTTTAGTGTGGGGGCATCGACCCTTTGTAATTCGCTCCCCCTGACACAGACTCTGTAGTCTTTTCAGCACCCGCTGAAGACTTTCCTCTTCCAGCAAGCTGTTGAAGCCGAGATCTTTCCCACGTTGCATCTGTACTAGAATTGTTTTAATATGTATGTATCACTTGTTTGCTGCCCTGAGGTCCTCTGGAAAGAAGGGCCACCGGACAGAACTTAAAGAAAACAATGTTTTCATCAAGATATGCCTTTTTATACACCTTATGGTTGGAGAACTGTGCCTCCAAATTTGGAGAAGTTTGAAGGTTAGGTGTTTCATTTCACTTATTGGTTTGGGAGATATGAATTGGGTGGGTTTGCCTACTAGCAAATCTCTCTCCCATCTTTACCCCCTAATCTGCAGAGGTGACGGCTCACTGACAGAGAACCGGTTTTGCACTCAGAATTCCCCAGCTCACTCCCCAGGATTTCAACTCAAAAGGATTGCGGGATTGAGATACCCTGGTCAGCGGCTAAGAGCCAGGAGAGACCTCACTGGGCCGGCTCAGGAGAAGACAGCTTCCCCCAAACCCCAGCTTCTGACCATCCCTCGACCCACACACTTCCAAGGCTTGCTTTTATTTTTTGAAAGGACAGTTGGGATTCTCCAGAAGTTGAACGAAGCACCCCATACCCATTCCTGCACTTTCCTGACCCAATCGTGGACCAAGTGTGGTGACTTCGGTAGACTCCCCATAACAACACATGTTCCAAACACTTCCCCTGGAGTCAGACTAACTTGCCCCAGCGTAACTGACACAAACTTTTAATAAACGCACAATGCCACAGGATATATTATTGTCAATATAAGCTTTCTTTTATACAAAAGCGATTACTCCTGGAAGGAATTATTCCAGCCCTTACTGGTTCTCTTCTTTGAGAGTCCATGTAATCCAGTAGTGACAGCGTCGGGCTTTAGAACAGCCAGTCCACGTGACTCTCTTGGACGAGGTCGTTACCTCAGTTCTCTGTCCGTAAAATGGGCACGTTAAGGCACCACTTCCCTGTGCTGTTACTATACGTAAAGGGGATATTGTGACGGAATTGTAGGGCGTCGCTGCTTCCTCCATGAGGATAAGAAGGGTTCAACCACAAGGGTTCTCCTCTCTGTAGCAGACAAAGGCAGCCTCCTCTCGCTGGTGCCGTTGCCCAATTTCCCACTGCTCTTCATCTTGAACCACCAAAACGGAACCACAGGCCTCTCTCCAAGGTGGTATGCAGCGTCTAATGATCAGCTGGGGGATCCTGTTATTACTGACAGGTGGGTTATATGTTTATGTATAATATTTCTATCTTGCCCTTTGCCAAATGGCACTTGGGCAGCTAACACACAAGTTGTATGTACAAAAGAAGGAACGGGTAAAGTGCCAAAATTGAACATGGCACGAGGAAGTCTCCTCTGTCTTCAGTCTCGTTCTGTTTTCATCGCAGCTGGGACTCATGCTTAACCTCTGCAGCTCGGTCTCTACTTTTGGCGGAATAGAAATTGGAGGTCCTGGTGCATTGGTCAAGCAGCTGACTCCTGGGCCGGTGCTGGAGAGCTGGCGCTGGATTCTCTGCGGGATCCACTCTCCTTCTTTTTTAACATGAAGTATATAATGCAAAGCAGCAAAAAGCAGCTTGCTTCCAGTAAAATCTGAAGTCCAACAAACCTGATGGCCCAAAAAATAAAGAGGAGGAAATCAGTAAGGTCAAAGGGACCACACTGTAGCACCTACTTTCCTGCCTAACCACCCATCCATCTTAAAATGGATGCCAAGCCTCCTTCTCCACTCCCCAGGCATCCAAATTCTGCCAGATGTCTGCCTTGGGCTTGAAAGGACTACTGTGGCTAAAATTAAGATTCATACAACTAACCCTATCTTCTGACCTAGAGGAAACTTCTGCAAGTCATCATTATCTGAAGACATTGCCTGCACAGAAGGAGGAAACTCTAAGGCAAAAGCAGTTGAAGCTGAAAAAATAAACCTATGCTGCCAATACTCGTGGTAAATCAGTATACAATAAGCAGCACAAAAACGGCGCACACAAATCTACCAAACCATTCCACGTTCTGAATTCTATATTGGTAGTCCAACCAAAGAGAGAGCAATGCAAGAAGTCTAACAAAGAAGCCACAAACAGAAAACTCATTCAAGTTAGTGCAACAGGACAATTTCAGTCTTTAAATTTCTTTAGGCAGGCTCCTGTAGAAACAGGGGACAAACGCCGACACCCTGTCTAACTTCTGTGTGTAACATCTTCAATATTTCGTCTGATTGGACTTGCTTACATCAATTAACATCTGTGCATATCATCATTGATATTTCATCTGACTGGACCTATTTTCATCAATATCTACAGGAGCCTGGCTAAAGAAATTTAAAGACTGAAATTGTCCTGTTGCACTAACTTGAATGAGTTTTCTGTTTGTGGCTTCTTTGTTAGACTTCTTGCATTGCTCTCTCTTTGGTTGGACTACCAATATAGAATTCAGAACGTGGAATGGTTTGGTAGATTTGTGTGCGCCGTTTTTGTGCTGCTTATTGTATACTGATTTACCAAAAGCAGTTGAAGGGAAAGTGTTAGGCACCTGGCCACCTGAACACTTGTTTTCACTTCGCTGTATTTTAAAAGGGCTGTGCCATGGGATCACTTGCAATGAGGGGCAGGATATGCATTCTTCAAACCCTACGCCAAAGGATCGATGGACATAAATCTGACATCAGGAATCACAAGACAGAGAAACCAGTAGGAGGACACTTCAGTCTCCCAGGACATTCTACGAAAGATCTCAAAGTAGCTGTCTTATTACAAAGGAATTTCGGAAATAGACTGGAAAGAGAAGTTGCTGAATTGCAACTCATTACCAAACTCAAAACCATGGAGAGACCTGGTCTGAACAAAGACATTGGATTCTTATCTCATTATACATGACAAAGCTATCTTTAGCCATCTCACCCCTTGCTTTTTCCTGTAAGACCAATTGCAGTCGTCAACAGGTTTTCCACACCTATCAGCCAATCACCCATTCCCACCACCCTTCTGAGTAATACCCCTCCCCACCCTCTCACTATATATAAGGGTCTGGTGACTTCTGTTTCAGTGTATCTGAAGAAGTGTGCATGCACACGAAAGCTCATACCAAGAACAAACTTAGTTGGTCTCTAAGGTGCTACTGGAAGGAATTTTTTATATTTTTTATTTTGTTTTGACTATGGCAGACCAACACAGCTACCTACCTGTAACTTCATCTTTTGCTGTTGCGTTTCAACCTGACCCTTGTCTGTAGATAGTATAGATGCCACACACACACACACACACACACCCCAAATTAGTGGTCTGTTATGAGGACAAAGAGAGGGGCTTACCTGTAACGGAATAATACATTGTTATAGTATCTGCAAGCTGTTCTCTTTTTGCACTTGTATTGCCACAGGACGCAGGCTGTGTCAATGAGGCTGCCGTACACCACTGGGGCAGGCAACCAGGCTAGAAAAGCAAGCAAGAGGTTCGTGCTACGTAAGAGTCGGCCTCCCCCAAACCTATGCAACAGCAGCCCTGATATTGCCAGATTTCAGCCTGGGCCACTTGGCCATTTTGCAGGTTTTGGAGAATTGAAAGGGGTTAAAGAAGCACTGTGTCGAAGTCACCCAAGCAGCTTGAAAAGTGCTTGCTGGCCTTGCAGTAAGAAACAGGGAAATAGCTAGGCAGGGCAGAAGAGAGTCACTGCCCCACACGATGCATGGGGCCCCAATCACTGACATCCTCTTTTGGAGCAGCCTGAATAAGGAAGGCATTTCAAGGTTACGTACGCCTGCAACTAACGGAAAGAGCAGCTTCAGCTCAGTTTGTTATCGGCTGATCTAGGTAAGAGAGACAGATGCCCCCCACCCGCCCCTAATTTATGCCACTGCATACTTACTGTATTCCATTGTAGTAAGAGCAATAATTGTATTTCAGATCCCCTGTCCCTCAGTGTGTGTCTTTTTTTAAAAAAATAAATTTTATTTAGTTGTATGTGTGTGTCTTTAATTTGAGGGGCTCAGTAAAAGGTACTGGGGTCACTGGCGGAGGAAGAGGAGTGCGGGGGAAGCGCACTGCCCCCGGTAGCGCGATCAGAGCGGTCAACCTTCCCCCCCTTTTTTTTTTGCATTGGGAAACGGCCATAGCTGTCAACTTCCCCTTTTTTTGCAATGGGAAACGGCGCTGGAATAAGGGAATTTCGTGCAAAAAAAGGGAAAGTTGACAGCTATGAGCGCGATCCCGGCAGGGTGCCATTGCGGCTGCCCCCCTGCCTGTGGGATGTAAACAGAGAGCAGTCAAACTCAACATTGCTAGAGTGGACATGAAGGTAACTCAGTCCTCCAGGCATAACTTCCTGCTACCTGGACTGAGTTAACTTCCTCTGTGACCAGAAGTAGGTGTGGTCTCACCTGGGAACAAGATCCCTAGACCAGTCACCATTTTCTCCTCGTCTATCCAAAGAGCAACAAGCATGTTCTCCTGGCTCTCAGCCAAGAGAACAAAGGAAACTACTTTTTCCCTATGGAAGTAGCAACCACATGTAAATACTTTTTACTAAGCATGCCTGCCTTCTGAGAAACGCTGTGTAACTCAGGAAGTATGTGAGTAAACTCTTTTTATTCATTTAAGATACATTGTGTCGTGTGCAGTCTTTTAAGAGGGATATAGGGGAATTATACCAGGAATATATATATTATTTTAGGCTTTAGCAAGCCTGTGCAAGCGCGTCTGCTGTGTGTGTTTTAAAAGGGAATGAAACTCTGCTAAGTTTGGAGCTTGTTAACACAAGCTGGGATGAGATATATAAAGTAATATATCATCATCCACACTCCTAAGCATTCCCACACTGCCTGTGCTGGGCGCCCCGCCTCCAGGACGCGCACCAGCCTCGCCCCCCACCTGCTCTCTGCCCCCCTGGTGCCGGAGCATGAAGCTCCACCACTGACTGGGGTAAGTTAAATTGCAATGGAAATGTATGTGCAGCAGGGGGGCAACCACCTATCCAAGGCACTGGTGGGAGCTAAATGATCCCAACATGGTTAACACTTTCCTTTAACAGTGCAACAGCTACATCTCCACATTTGGGGATGAGGTGATTTTAGACACAGTTGGTGGAACTGTCCTGAAGCTAAAAGAAGCTGGCGAGAAACAACAACCAATACGAGATCTATTTTGAAACACCAGGTTCAGAAAAAACAAAATCAAAAATTCTTTCCAGTAGCACCTTAGAGACCAACTGAGTTTGTTCTTGGTATGAGCTTTCGTGTGCATGCACACTTCTTCAGATACACACGAAAGCTCATACCAAGAACAAACTTAGTTGGTCTCTAAGGTGCTACTGGAAAGAATTTTCGATTTTGTTTTGACTATGGCAGACCAACACGGCTACCCACCTGTAACCAGGTTCAGAAAGACTTCTGAATATTTCTGTTTATGTAGTTGAAAAGTGCAACGCCCAATGAAGAGGGCAATTTGTTATTTTAGTTGATAGTGGCAGCACCAATTCCATATGCAAAATATTGGTGGAGAAAGGAAATTTCCCCCATTTGACGGATTGTCACATCAAATTGTGGGAAATGGCTGTTTTGAGTAAAAATTACTTGTGTTTATTTCAGTTCCACAGGCAGAAAAAGAGGGTAAACAGATCTGAACAGGACTGGATACAACTTAGATAACTTTGGGGTAGTAAGCAGGTGGAGGTAATTATAATTAATTATATGAGATGTGATTATGATTTCTTTTACGGATTACATTTTCTCTTTCTACTCGTTTTTTTAAATTTTATCACCTATTTCCCCCCTCCTTTTATCTTTTTTATAATTAAGAGCTAGATGGACATTTCTATATTATTATTGATTACCCGTACATACAGGATATTATAATCTCATGAATTTGTGTGTGTGTGTGTGTATAATACTATTTACTACGGTATGATTTATTTGTCATTAAGGATACTGATGACAGCATATGTTTGATTTTTAAACAAAACAACAACACCTACTTTATGTTGATGTGGCTGATAAAATAAGGCGGTATTAGCTATTTCATATATTTTGGTTCTTTTTCTCAAGAAGGGTTTGAGTTGAAGAAAAAGCATTGCATTAGTAAGCAGGGGTCCGCCAGGCACAATGGGAATTACTGTATTTTTCTGTGTATAGGACTAGGTTTTTTTCCCTTTAAAAATAATGTCCAAAATTTGGGGGCGTCTTATACACGGGGGCCATCTCCTCCCATTTTCTTAAATCGGAGTCCCCCAAAATAGGGGTAATCTTATACATCTTATAGATGGAAAAATAGGGTAACATTTTTTTGAAGATCATTATATTATCACCCCTGCATAATTACATTATCACACGTGCACTATAAAAAGCTTATGTTGTATCTTAAATTTGGAATAACTATTCAGTATAGTGTGTGTGTGTGTGTGTGTGTGTGTGTGTGCTTTGACTATGAATTTATTGGGGCCTATTGGACCCCAGTCAAATCTGTAAATGCTTCTTACACGTGTCCACAAGTTAAAGTGCACAGAAAGCAAAGATTGCTCTGGCTTCTGAGATTTCACCCTGCACACTCAACAAGTGTTCAGGTTTTCTGTACAACCACCAAAGCTGGACATTTCCTTTTCAGAATGCAAAATTCACCACCAAACAGCAAACTGACTGTGCCCCAAACACACACGCACCACTTGCCTCTAACTTACCTAGAACTCTCTGCATGAGGAACTGTATCCCTATGGCAAAAGACTTATCTTCAGGGTCAACGTTTCTGAAAGAGAAAGCCAAAAGGGATTGGTGGGAGCCAAAAGGGCATGTCTGCAGAAGGCAGTGAGCCCTTGGGGTGATCTGCTGCTACACTAGAAAACAACTGCTTGCAAAAACGTGCACATTAGTTGAAACTGCATGCAAAAATGTGCTTATTGGGAGAAATCCACAACAGAACGTGGGTAAATTTTCATGAGGGTTTAATAACCATATATATGCAAATTGCTGCAGAAATCTGGAAAACTGAATTTAGGATTGGAAGTGGGGGGAAATCAACTAAGAGAATTGAAATGGACAGGTCCTTCCAGCCCTAGTTCCAGCTTTCTGCACATGAGGAAATGCAAGTTGTATTTTTCAGAAGAGATTCTGCTCTCTTTCCCTTGCTGCTCCTAATGCCTGGAACTTCTTTCCGAAACACTTTGTGGTGGCACTTCCTTCTCGCTCTCTCCCTTAACCCCCCACCCCAACCCACTTTTCACAGGAGGCTTCTGCCCTTATTCCTCACCCCCAGGGGTAGGCAACCTAAGGCCTGGGGGCCAGATGTGGCCCAATCGCCTTCTAAATCCGGCCCGCGGACGGTCTGGGAATCAGTGTGTTTTTACATGAGTAGAATGTGTCCTTTTATTTAAAATGCATCTCTGGGTTATTTGTGGGGCATAGGAATTCGTTCATTTTTTAAAAAAATATAGTCCGGCCCCCCACATGATCTGAGGGATGGTGGACCGGTGCCCACAGCTGGAAGAGGTTGCTGACCCCTGCTCAAGAGAGACCATTTAGTTGCATTTCTTCATATTCATATTTTTGCTTCCTTTGGCTCTCCCATTCCTGCCCTATAGCTGCCGTTTCTTCCACTGTCAAAGTTTAGACTTTGCGGGCTAGGAGTCTGTCAGTGAAGTGTCATGTAATGCCCGGTGAACACTAATCAATAAATAACTTGGCATAAACTGTTGGTTGTTTTTTTTTTTTTTTAAATGAACCATCTCTTCCCTCCGCTTTGTGAAGGACAGGCATTCAAATACAGCAGAGCCCACAAACGCATCTGGTCTAGATTCCTTGGCAGAGAAAGTGAGGCACCAAGGTACCAGAGGGTAGGTAGAAAGAGCCACAGAACCCCATTTTAGATGCAGCTTCACTCTGATTCCATTTTAGAAGATGCAGTTTTGCTCACTCTAGCTAAAGCTTAACACTGCAGCTTTTTTAGACATATCAGCAGTTTCAGCAGTTCAGCAGTTCAGCAGAATGCCAGTAAACGGCCGACCACAGACTTCCTCTTTTCCACACTCTGTCTGGTTTCAGGGTAAGAGCTAACCACAACTCACCCTTTGACCGAGCCATTTCCTGTGAACATCAGCAGAAGCCAAAATAAGGTCCCAGGTGCAGTTGGGGGTCAACGGCTAGGCATTTAGGCACTGAAATAATAGCATATAGCACCTCCTGGCGGCTAAAGCAGCTTGAAACAGACAAAGGCAGCCGGACAAAGGAAATGTTCTGATTTGCTAACGCAGTATTATAATATTAGTTCTGATAGGCCAGGAGGAGGGATTTAGGAGGAGCTTTGCTATGTCATAGAGAGTACTTAAGCTTGCCCCACAGGAGGTGGGGTGTGCATTCGCCTTTTGCTTACTGAATGCACCTTATTGCAATAAAGAAACTTTGCTTTTGGAAACTTTGCTGCCTGAATCTTTCTTCTGGTCTTACTGGGTCAAGGCATACAGGCGTAACAAAAGGCCACTGCTCGAATGTTCCTAGGAAGTACTTTTCAAATGTCACAAAGTACCTCAGAACAAGCACGAAGCCTGGCGTGTGTGAGAGGCTCCCCAGGAACGTGGAGAAGGAGGCGATGATCACAAAAGGCATCAGGAATCGGGAACAGTGAAAGCTGCAGCTCCCAGGGGTAGCAGATCCGTAGCTGCCATCGGCATCAATGCAACTGCAACTGGTGTAATTCTGAGGGAAGGGGCAGGAAGTCAGGGAAGGAGCAACAGCAACAGTACCAGAGGGAGTTGGGAGGAAAGGTTGAGGCTGATCTCCTCCTCCCCTTCTCCCCATTGCCATCCCCCCATCTTGAAGGAGGAGCATCCATTAATCTCAAAGCGTGAATCACAGAATTGTCGAGTTGGAAGGGACCCCAAGGGTCATCCAGTCCAACCCCCTGCAATGCAGGAATCTTTTGCCCAACGGGGGGCTCATGTGTATTTCACATGAAAGGTAAAGGACTCCTGACAGTTACGTCCAGTCACCGGCGACTCTGGGGTTGCGGTGCTCATCTCGCTTTACTGGCCGAGGAAGCCGGCATTTGTCCACAGACCGTTTTTCCGGGTCGTGTGGCCAGCGTGACTAAGCCGCTTCTGGCAAACCAGAGCAGTGCATGGAAACACCGTTTACCTTCCCGCCGGAGCGGTACCTATTTATCTACTTGCACTTGATGTGCTTTCGAACTGCTAGGTGGGCAGGAGCTGGGACCGAGCAACAGGAGCTCACCCCATCACGGGGATTCGAACCGCCAACCTTCTGATCAGCAAGCCCTAGGCTCTGTGGTTTAACCCACAGCGCCACCCGTGTCCCTGTATTTCACATTAGCAGTGCCCATTTCCAAGCCTGCCGGAGGGATACTGACCCGATATCCTGTGTGTGGAGGAGACTGAGTGTGGTTCCTTAAGGGCCGCCTTGTCCATAGGGGCTGGTGGCGCGCCGCGCCAGGGCGCCGCCCCCCTGGGGCGCCCCCGCGAGCCCGCTGGCATACTGGGCGCCCCCTCCCCAACCCGCCCCCGCCCCCACAGGCGGGCTGAAAGCCAGCCGCCCTTGCCTCCTGGAGCCCCAGCTGGAGCGCTGGAAGGGCGCACAAAGCGCCATGCTGCTCCAGTGCCACGCCCCTCATCCCCCGCTCGCCCACCCCCCCTCCCAAGGGGCGGCCAGCGAGGGAGGGAGGCGGGCGGAGAGGCGGCACGCCACGGCGGCCGATCCCCCTAAGACGGCCCTGGGCCTAACTCTGCGTGGCAGGCAAAAGCATGTAACGGACTCGGGATGACAAAACAAAAGAGGGCAATTTGCAGTTGAGGCACGGAAGATGCTCCTCCACTCCAAGCCCACCTCCTGACCACTTTCCTCTTGCAGTCTTCTTCACGAAGATCTAGAAGAATCTCCACTCACCAGGACTTTATGTGTTTCGGAGTCGGCATTTAGCTCTGTGCAGCCAGCGTAGCAAGGGGAGATGTATTCAATACCATTCTCACCGCACACAGGGTTAAAAGCTGACGTGGAGCATTTGCACATTTGGTTACAATCGAAAACGTGCTCCTCAATTCCAGAACTGCAGAAGGAAGAGCACAGAATTAGGTCAGCAGGAGCATCGTGGCCCCTGGGACATTTTTTCATGCGCTTGCACAAAGGCTTATGCAAGTATTTATTGGGGCTGTCATTCAGTGCAAGACACCATAGTCAACTGATTGTATGAGTTTTACTTGATTAAATCCGCTTGCATTTGCACATGAATTACATCTGAATACAAAAAGTCTGCCTTCCTTCCTTCCTTCCTTCCTTCCTTCCTGAATCGTAGAGTTGGAAGGGACCCCCAAGGGTCATCTAGCCCAGCCCCCTGCAATACTGGAATCTCAACTAAAGCATCCATGACAGAGTCTTTCTACATGACGCTTACATGTGTCACAGCGGGCAGCATCCCAGTGCCAGAAACTGCTGAGCACTGCAACATGTGTTGAGAGGCGAAGCTGCAGCCCCCCCCCCCGAGGCTAGAACCTTCTCGCTCTAGCCTGGCTCCATATTCCTAGCATCCTTTACATGCCTGTGGCTCTAGAGGACCTTTTCATCCCATAGAGAGGTGCAGCCAGTGTGGCTTGCAATCTGCCATGAGAAAGACATTTGCAAAAAAGAAGAAGAAAACAGAAGAGAAAAAAGGAGTAATGTTATGTACTGAGTTGAATAGGATCCAATTGCAGCAGTCTGATTGGTCCCAGAACAATAGGATTGAGATTGCAGCAGTCTGATTGGTCCCAGAACAATAGGATTGAGATTGCAGCAGTCTGACTGGTCCCAGAACAATAGGATTGAGATTGCAGCAGTCTGACTGGTCCCAGAACAATAGGATTGAGATTGCAGCAGTCTGACTGGTCCCAGAACAATAGGATTGAGATTGCAGCAGTCTGATTGGTCCCAGAACAATAGGATTGAGATTGCAGCAGTCTGACTGGTCCCAGAACAATAGGATTGAGATTGCAGCAGTCTGACTGGTCCCAGAACAATAGGATTGAGATTGCAGCAGTCTGATTGGTCCCAGAACAATAGGATTGAGATTGCAGCAGTCTGATTGGTCTGCAGGAGCCACCCAATCCAGCTCCAGGTGGAAGTGAATCCGCACTCCGATTGGCATACAGGAGTATCCCGGAATTAGCCAATCACGTGGGGCCCATTGTGTAAATAGTGTATATAAAGCAAACGTTTTGGGGGAACTGCATTCCTCACTACTATGAGCTGAATAAAGAGCATGAAATTCACACTTGACTCTGAGTATATTTCACGTAACTTATGGGCTCATGTTTTGGAGAGGGTTGGTGTGGGTTGAAAAGGATTTTTTTATTATTATTTCTCTTGTTGTTATGGTCTAGACTTATGGATTTGGATGTTGACACAAGGAGAGGATGTTAAGAAGTGGTAGCTAATATTTCAAGACCGGAGGGAGGGAAGGGTGAGAAAAATGAAGAATTAAGGGGTTAAATTAGGATAATAGGGGTAATTTGGATGAGGGCCAAAGAAAGTTTCAGAAGTACGTAGGAGCCGAGGTTTGAGTTTAAAATTTTAGGAGTTAAGGGTGATATTATATAAATATGCTTAAAAAGATAAGGAGAAAATATATGGAGTTTGGGTGAAAATAGATTTGACCATGATTGGAAAAATGGTAAAGAGGATAGACAGTGAACTCATTGTGGGGGGGGGGGATCTGAGGAAGTTCAATACACAATGAAACTGAGGAAAGGAATAATGTCGGGGCTATGGAAAAGGGCCAGACTTAAGCAATGATTATTTGTATGTTTAATATGTTATATTTGAAATGTTTAATATTGCTCCTGTGTGAGAGGGGTGTGGATAATTGCTTCCCTCAGTGGGAGGGGGGGGAGGATGAAAAATTTAACTGTTTATGTAATGTGCTTAAAAAAAACAATAAATTTTTTTGGGGGGGGGGGAAATAGAGGACCTTTTCATTTCCAGTCTTCTTCCTCAGTCCTGACTTCCTCCAAACTGCAGACACCCTGTAATTCTTAAATTTGCTGCCCTGGTGGTCTTGCATTTCTGCTAAGCTTAGCTCCTGGTTCTCTCTCCTCCCTCACCCTCCTCCACTACCTCTGTGACGACAACAACTGATAATTCTAATTAATCATAGTATCTATACAGCAGTGTTGGGGAACCTTTTTCAGTCCAAATACCACATCCCCCCAGGGGCAAACCCTCCTGGCGGCTTCCTATCTGTGGTCGGAGTGGCTAGAGGAAGAAGAGGGGTGTGCAAAAGATGTGGCTCTCAACTTGTACAGAAGGCTGAGAAAAGCCTGTGCATGCAGCCCCACAGGCCTGTTATGGAGCATCTTGGGACTAGATCCCAGACATTATTATTATTCAAAACAAAATAAAAAATTATTTCCGGTAGCACCTTAGAGACCAACTACGTTTGTTCATGAAAGCTCATATCAAGAACAAACTTAGCTGGTCTCTTAAGGTGCTACTGGAAAGAATTTTTTATTTCGTTTTGACTATGGCAGACCAACACGGCTACCCACCTGTAACTGAATTATTATTATTATTATTATTATTATTATTATTATTATTTTTAAAACGCCAACAACAACAACTCCCCAACCCACACAAACTTAGGAATGGGTCAGTGCTGAGAAAAGCAAGAGGGGTCGATGAGAAACAGCGGAGATCAGAGGTAGTATGCAGATGCATGAGGGGAGCAGATGGGAATGTAAGATGGAAGAAACAACTCAAGGTTGTTCCCGGAATTTGGAGAAAGGTGTGTGTGGAGGGGGGTGCCCCTCCAGCAGACCCCCACTACCAAAATAAACACAATCATGCCTGCAAATGTTCCCACAAAACACTTCATCACACAGTCCCGTCCCCACCAATCTCTATTCAAAGGGGCCTCCACTGCACATTACCAAATATACCCAATGTAAATAGTTCACTGATAAATGTATCTATGTACTGGCTCAATGGGAAAACTTTAGAAAGTCATATAAAATCACTCCAATATCGGATTTGTGCCATTCCAACTTTGTTCTGTTCAGGAAATGAATGGCTACCAAAGGGGGGGGGAGGAGTCTGGGAAGTGGGCAGCCTTAATCCCTGAAGCCTGAGATCACGTACTCAGCAACCTCTTGCATGGGAGATAATTGCTGGCATCCTGGCCCTGAGTGCCGGACAGGTAGCCATCCTAACCTCAGTTGGTTAGGATCTTGGTCAAGGCAAAAGGGGTGTGATTAACTTGGCCAGGCGAACAGGAACATGTACCGGTACATACTCGCCTTTGTTTTAAAGTGGTACCTTGGTTCTCAAACGCCTTGGTACTCAAACAACTTGGAACCCAAACACTGCAAACCCGGAAGTAAGTGTTCCAGTTTGCGAACTTTTTTTGGAAGCCGAACATGCTCCATTTTGAGTGCCACACTTCCATTTTGAGTGTTACGCTGAGGTCTGTCTGTTTTTGCTATTTATTTTGCGTTTTTGTTTTTGCGGCTCTTTTTGTTTTGTTTTTGTGACTGTGTGGAACCCAGTTCAGCTACTGATTGATTGATTGATTGTGTGACTGCAGTACATTGTTGATTGCTTTCATTTTATGGATCAATGGTCTGGTTAGAAAGTAAAATCCATGTTAAATTGCTGTTTTAGGGGTTGTTATTAAAAGTCTGGAACAGATTAATCCATTTTGCATTACTTTCTATGGGAAAGCCGCCTTGGTTTTGGAACGCTTTGGTTTTGGAACGGGCTGCTGGAATGGATTAAGTTTTGAGAACCAAGGTCCCACTGTACTTAATGGGTGTGAAGTGGAGGTCAAGGTAGGGATGGGGGCAAACCCGATGCTCAGGTTTCTGCCAGAAGACCCCTCCCAGGTTATGACATAGCTGTGGTGTATATATGAGCTGGTTTATAGCCGTAATAAACAAATGAAATGAAATGATGTATGTATGATGCTTCACTAAGGGTGTTGTGGGTAAAAAGGGAAACTTATAGAAAAGGGAGCCATCCTTTGTTCGGGGCTTCTTCCTGCTTCTTCCATGTGGTGGCTGAAAGTCTTGTTGCTGCAACAGTCTTCGAAATAAAGACCAGGCCTACAGGCTGCTATTTTGCTCCTATATTCCTGGCTGTTGTCTTTGTTTGGCAATGCAAGTGAGCCCAAGGATTTTCCTATAACAAGGTGTAGGCAAAACAAAATGAAAAAATAAAAAAATCCTTCCAGTAGCACCTTAGAGACCAACTAAGTTTGTTCTTAGTATGAGCTTTCGTGTGCATGCACACTTCTTCAGATACACTGAAACGGAAGTCACCAGACCCTTATATATAGTGAGAGAGTGGGGAGGGGTATTACTCAGAAGGGTGGTGGGAATGGGGGATTGGCTGATGGGTGTGGAAAACCTGTTGATGACTGTTAACGACTGCAATTGGTCTTACAGGAAAAAGCAAGGGGTGAGATGGCTAAAGATAGCTTTGTCATGTATAATGAGATAAGAATCCAATGTCTTTGTTCAGACCAGGTCTCTCCATGGTTTTAAGTTTGGTAATGAGTTGCAATTCAGCAACTTCTCTTTCCAGTCTATTTCTGAAATTCCTTTGTATTAAGACAGCTACTTTGAGATCTTGTATAGAATGTCCTGGGAGATTGAAGTGTTCTCCTACTGGTTTCTCTGTCTTGTGATTCCTGATATCAGATTTATGTCCATTTATCCTTTGGCGTAGGGTTTGGCCTGTTTGTCCAATATAGAGAGCTGAAGGGCACTGTTGGCATTTGATGGCATACACAATGTTAGAAGATGAGCAATTAAATAGTCCTGAGATGGTATGTTTGATGTTGTTTGGGCCAGTAATGGTGTTGTCCGGGTGTATGTGGCAGCAAAGTTGGCATCTGGGTGTAGACAGAAAATGGGGAAAGAGGAGGGAGCACCAAAGAAAAAAAGAAAACTTAAGGAAGGGGCCAGGAATCGAGGCATGTCAGCTGAAAATCCCTACAGTTAAAGGCTTTCCTTTTTTTCTTCTAGCCTACACTTTTCTGGCCTGAAACTGGACAACTTCCCCACAGTTCTTCCTTAAAACAGGCATGCATGTGTACCTTCCAGAAAGGTCAAGGCCCGCCACCGTCTGCGTCTGGCAGCCCAAGAAGAAGAGCGGCACGTCACAGATGGTACAGAGACCCATGCTAATTACACACATCAGGGCGATCTGGGAGAGGGAGAGGCGGAAGTTCCTTATGATGGCACCTCCAAGGGCGATTCCGAACATGCCACTCGGGATGTTGATAGCTCCTGTTGGGATGGTGGTGATGATTTGTTAAATTTGTATACCAACCTTCATACGAAGATCACAGGGCGGTTCGCAACATAAAACTACAAAATCAGAGCAGGGGCGTAGCAAGGCTGGGCGGAGGGCCCCGGGCAGCGTTCTGCTAGGGGTGACACTTTGGGCAGTGGCCCCACACACTGGGCTTAAAAAAAAAAAATTGTAGGCTATTTTTGGCACTGCTGGGGTGGAGCCACAGGGACGGCCAGAGAGGAGGGGTGTCACCCTCCCCTCACTGGCCGCCCCTGCAGCTCCGCCCCGGCAGCGCCGAAAATAGCCCCCCCTTCCAGCGGCGGAGCTCGGCATGGAGGCAAGGGGCGGGCCAGCGAGGTGGGGTGCCACCCCCTCCTCGCTGGCCCGCCCCTTGCCTCTATGCCGAGCTCCGCTGCTGGCTGGCTTGCGGAGCCGGGGCATGGAGAGGGGCGGGCCAGCGAGGAGGGACACCCCTCCTCGCTGGCCCGTCCCTCTCCCTTGCCCCGACTTGCGCTTCGCCAAGGGAGCCCGGGCGGCGGCTTAGGGTGTCTCTGCAGGCTGCAGAGACTCCCGAAGCTGCCGCCTGGCACCCCGGGGGGCGGGGCGTCTCTTGGCTTCCTGCCCCGGGCAGCCAAGGGGCTAGAAACACCCCTGAATCAGAGCACAAAATGCATTTTTAAAAAAGCAACGACAACCATGCCTGTTCCTTCTTTAAACTGCAGGAGTTTTGTTACAGTCAAGTGGTATATGGATTTTGTTAGATAAATAAACAATGCAGAGATCCACCAGCACAACCTTTCCCTGCCCACAGCCTGCTTCTTTTATTTTATTTTATTTTATTTTATTTTATTTTATTTTTACTTCTTTTAAAGTAGCTTCTTTAAAAAGGGGTGGGGCTGGGCATTTGCAGTATTTCCCAGGGGTGCTTCAAATATACAGTGTACGTGATTTCACCAATGTGCACGTTGCCCCGGGACGTAACCCCCTCGTAAATGGGGGGTTGGCCTGCACAGCGGGATCCACATTCCTGCACTTCTCTTGGGCACACATTTGCCATTTTGGAGCAAGCATTCCACATACAACCAACAACAGAAAGACGTGACAGGTTGACGAGGGTTTCTGATTCCCAGTTGTTTAAGAACAGCGACCATGAAAAGGCTCTCGCGCCCACATTGAACCACTGAAAGAAATCTGGGTGGGAGGAAACCAGGAGTTCTTTTTGTGTCAATAGCTCAGGCCTGGTACTGAAAAGCAAATTCCTGGGCTGAGTATACACTCAAGCTCGGATGCCCACTCCTACTTTCCTCTGGGCTCTTGGGAATCTGAAAGTACAGGGGTACCCCGATTTACGAATTACTCGACATACGAATTTTTCGACTTACGAATGAAAAAAGTGCCCGCACGTCTAAGAATTTTTCGACATTCGAAGGACATCCGTTGACGATTTTAGATGCAGTTTACTCGACTTACAAATTTTAGATGTGGTTTACTCGACTTACGAATTTTTTCGAATTTTTCATTTCCAATGCGTTACTATGGGGAAATTGCTTTTTTTCGACTTGCGAATTTTTCAACCTACGAATGTGCATTCGGAACGGATTAAATTCGTAAGTCGAGGTACCACTGTACAAAAGCCTAAAGACGGTTCACCGCCTGATGCAGAGCGCAATCCCTTCCCATCTCTTGACAAAGAGATGTAAGGATAACACGCCGGTGCATTGTTTGCTCCATTGATTTCAATGGGTTCACCCTGAGTAAAACTTAGCTGAATAACACTCGTGATTTTTGCCCTGAAAAAACTGAACGCTGCCAAAATTTGGCACAACACTGCCCCTTACTAGATGCGACAGGAATGGGATCTAAAGGACCTTGAGATCTTGTGATCTGGAAACAAGGAAGTAGCACACACCTAGGATCATGTTGGCAAAAGATGCGGACAGGGAGAACTGCCTCTCCAACAGTTTGGCCATGAAGGTTGCTATGCCAGCAATCATGCCAGAGAGATTGACCATAGCCAAGATGACCACAACCAAGATTGGGTTCTTCATCAGCCTCATGAAAACCACAGGAAACACTGCAACAGAAGAAAGAGTAGCAAATTATAATTAATAAGAATAAGAATAAGAATAATAGGCATTATTCTGTTGCTGTTTCTTGCTGCTACAGACTAAGTCGGTGGTTCTCAAAGTGGGTGCTTCTACTCCTGGGGGGCAGTGAGAATACCTATGGGTGTGCTAAGTGGCAAGGGGGCACCCGAGGTTAAAAATGAGTGTCAGGCTTTGAAAAGCTGGTGTCACTGGATCAAGTTAAGCCATTTTTGTAGATGTTACAGGTAGGTAGCCGTGTTGGTCTGCCATAGTCAAAACAAAATAAAATAAAAAATTCCTTCCAGTAGCACCTTAGAGACCAACTAAGTTTGTTCTTGGTATGAGCTTTCGTGTATCTGAAGAAGTGTGCATGCACACAAAAGCTCATACCAAGAACAAACTTAGTTGGTCTCTAAGGTGCTACTGGAAGGAATTTTTTATTTTATTAATTTTTGTTGAATTAGTTACACTAAATAGTTTTAACTGGGTTTTAAATAAATTTGCAATTACTGTTTCGAATTCTGAATTTTGTTGTGTTATTATCTTCTTTGTGGGTTGTGCACACCGTTTTTCTGAATAATGTTTTTTTTTTTATCAGGGTAGAGGGAACTGGGTATGGGTTTATGGAACCAAGTGGGTGGTGGCGTGAAAAAATTTGGGAGCCACTCGGCTAACTGTTTTTTGTCTTGAAGCGGCGGCAACAGCAAGTATGGTAGTTTAGGGCAGCCAACACAGGGTGGCAGCGTAATGTATATGTGGGAAGGAATGGCAGCTTAGCCTGTCCAACAAAATCTGTTGCACAGACTGAATCATAGAATCCTAGAGTTGGAAGAGACCCCAAGGGCCATCCAGTCCAACCCCCTGCCAAGCAGGAAACACCATCAAAGCATTCCTGACAGATGGCTGTCAAGCCTCTGCTTAAAGACCTCCAAAGAAGGAGACTCCACCACACTCCTTGGTAGCAAATTCCACTGAAGAACTAGCTGGGGCTTAAAAGGACTTAAAAGGGTATGTTTAGCATGGAAAAGAGGAGACTGAGAGGAGATACGAGAGCCACCTTCAAATATCTTAAGGGCTATCACATGGAGGATGGAGCAAGCTTGTTTTCTGCTGCTCCAGAAGGGAGGGCCAAAACCAATGGATTTAACTAACAAGGAGTTTCTGACCAAATATTAGCAAGAAATTTCTGACAGTAAGAGCTCTTTGGCAGTCCACAGGAGGTGACAGACTCTCCTTCCTTGGACGTTTTGAGGCAGAAGTTGGATGGCCATCTGTCGTGGATGCTTTAGCTGAGATTCCTGCATTGTAAGGGGCTGGGCTAGATGACCCCTGGGGATCCCTTCCACCTCTGCAATTCTATGATTCTCTGACCAGTGGAGCCAGCATGGTCAGCTGACTGAGTGCTAAGTGAGGTGTTTGAGGCTTGTATGGCAGTTGACACCGTGCCCTTGAGGAACTTGCATTTCAGAGGGCATGTGGCAAGTTACGCTGTCAGGTGACTAAGAAATGTGTGTGTGGGGGGGGGGAATCTGCAAGGCTTGCAGCAGAAACACTTCCCTGGTGGTTGGGCCAGGAAGGCTCTGAAACCTAGCTGGTGGAAGCCTAGGTCGCACAGAGAGACACACGCACCCTGTACCCCCCCCTTTCCCTACTCCTTTTTCCTTTATATGGAAAAATTCCAATGGCAGAATAGTAGTGCCAGTAGTTCTGTTCAGCTCATTTCTGCTTGGGACTCTTGAGGATGATGACTTGGCCCAACGAGTCAGGCCACCCCTCACATGAGCAGACTTTGCAGCAGAGGCATAGGGAGCCTCTTGGGTGCCTAGGGCGGTGTTGACGCATGGAGCCACCCCCCTGGGGGCAGAGCGTCCACGACGCATGCAGCAGGACAGACTTCCATCCCGCTGGCAATGCAGCTCGGGCGGGCCGCGGGGCAGAGCGGCTTTGCTCTGCGGCTTGCTCGGGGCCCACCGGGAGGGCAGGGCTGGCCCAAGTGTCACCCCCCCCTTCCCTGGAACCTGGGGCGGACCGCCCCGATCGCCCCCTCACGACGCCCATGAGTCAACAACACCCCCTCAAAGACTTCTTCTATGCACAAGATGCTGTTCCTTGGCAGTTCATCAGACATCTATTTTTTTATTTTTTTATTTTTTGAGTCCAAAATTCTTTATTGGATTACAGCTACAGACAAGAAACACCAAGTATGGTCATGTCCAACAAATCTTTAAATTTGTATGCGGCTTTTCCACAACTCAAACAATGCTCAAGGCGGCCTACAAAATGAAAAACACACACACACAACTTCAACCAAAGCAGTCATATATCATAAGCAAAACATAAAAATATATATAACCAAACTGAAGAATTTCCACATAAATCCTAACAGGATCTAAAACGGAGATACAGTGGTGCCTTGGTTTAAGAACAGCTTAGTTTATGAACAACTTGGATTAAGAACGCTGATTAACCCGGAGTAAAGCCTTGGTTTGTGAACTTTGACTTGGAAGCTGCTGCGAAGGAACAGGTGTTTTTTTTTGTAATTGAGTCCCCCTTGGAAGCAGAACATGTTGAGTGTGTTCCATTTGTAACTTGAGTCCCCCGCTGCTATGGGAAAGCATGCCTTGGTTTAAGAACGCTTTGGTTTAGGAACGGACTTCCGGAACCGGTTAAGTTCGTAAACCAAGGTACCGCTGTACAAAAAACCAGCAACTCTCCAGCCAAACAGTCTTTTGCAGTTCAGCTGATAGAGCATCTCCTTCCCTCTGGGTGGTAAGCTCAGGAGCTGCTGGATTCCTCTATTGCAGTAGAATGCTTTGCACAGTGATCTCTCTCTCTCTCTCTGGAAGGAAGGAATTCGTCTCCCTGACTGATTAACATTTTCTTGGCCTTCCAACAGCACGGTGGCAGATTGGAAGCATATTGTTATCTGATGATTGGAAAACATATTGTTACTGATGGAACTAAAACTTGCTAGGCTAAAAGTAGGAACAGGGCATTTAGCTTAATCCGGAGGAGAAAGAGAGTGCTTTATTGGACCGGACAGCGAATGTTCCCCATTACTCTGCCTGATAACAGATCTCTAAATCAATCTTAAGTACGCTGCATCCCGACAGAGCTTTAAAGCTGCAGTTTTACAGCGTGTCTGGAATTTCCCCTGCAATCGTGGAGAAAGTTATAGGCTCATCTTTGTCCCTTTATCGCTTTATCATGATGCAGATTAGTAGTCTGGTGGCTGGCTGAAATCTGCCCGGTGTTACCGAGAAGGGAGAAACAAGTGCTGTCGGCAGGAGAGGGTCCCCCGTGAAGAGACTGCACTAGGTACTACCTATCTGTAGCAGTACAGTCCCTGCAGCTGGGTGAGGCCAAAGGCCCATCTGTTTGAAGATCCAGATGCTGCAGTGGGAAGCCTGCAAGCACCGAGTCCCCACTTTGGTCCTGCAGCAGCTGGTATTCAGAGGTACGCCTGCCTGCCTCTAAAACCAGCTCTTACATACATACATTCTTTTATTCGACCGTCAGTCAGAAAAAAAATACATTTGTGCAGAATTAAAACCGAAGGAAAAAAAAACACATACATTCTTTTATTCGACCGTCAGTCAGAAAAAAAATACATTTGTGCAGAATTAAAAACCCTCTGAAGGAACTTTGAAGAGAAAAAAAAGGAAAACATAACCCACAATGGAATGGAGCTAAACAGATAGCCCATAAACAATAATTAAAATCTTGACGCTTAAAAGCTTAAAAAAAAACAGCCAGTCGAGCGTTGTCGTTGTTCAGTAAGTATTAACCTGTCTTTCTCTGACGAAAGAATGACGTAAAAGTGGAGCTATCATTTGCCTGAGTCTACATAGAGAGGCAAGTCAGAGTGTTCGGGCCAGTGTGTGTAGTGGTTAAAGGGTAGAGGTTTGGACCGGGCCTCCGTCTCCAATCAGGCTAGTGACTTGGGAGCACCTTCCGAGCTCCACCCCACTCACCTCACAGAGTGTTTGTGTGGGGGAGGAAGGGAAAGGAGAATGTTAGCCGCTTTGAGACTCCTTCGGGTAGTGATAAAGCGGGATATCAAATCCAAACACTTCTTCTTCTTCTTCGTAACTCAACACGCCCATAGTCTAACAGGTTCTCTGGGTGTATGGACTCCCTTGTACCTTCCCCACAATACCGCGGAATCAAGGGCGTTTAGTCTAGCCGCTGTAAGGAGTCTGCGGTATTCCACGTAGTGGATTTCCGCAGATAAGGGGCTGGTGTATTGATATATCTGTCCCCTGACATCCTGGTTTCACTTGGGTGTGTCCTCTTGTCAGAATACCACTGTCTCCGGGAGAAAAAACCAGCTCTTAACATGTGGAATGCCCTCCTCCTGATATCAGGTGGGCAGCAACTGTTGGTCATCGTCCCCCCAACCAATTGAAGCCTCTTTTTCTAGGCCAGAGCTTTCCAAACTTTTCCTGTTGGTGACACGCTCTTTAGACATGCATCATTTCGCGACACAGTGATTTGGTGTTACTAGCAAGCCAGAGGCTGAACGAAACCCTTTCCAGCGCGGGGATTGTTTGCGCGACACACCTGAACCCTGCAGCTGACACACTAGCGTGCCACAACACACAGTTTGGAAAGTTCTGGTCTAGGCTTTTCCCTGACCACTAATACCGATAGTCCCTGTTGCCTGCGGTTAATGGGGTGCCGGTTAGTTTCATAAAATTTATACACCACTTGATTTTATTTACCGCTTGGGTTTGTATAGAACCTCAAAGCGGTTTGCCAAAACAATAAAATTGTTAATACGGTAAATTGATAATAACTTAAGACTTTCGAACAGTAAACTGAAAACAGTTGAAAACTCTCCACAGCTTCTGGGTAGGCTTGTCTAAACAAAAATGTATTTAGCAGGCACTGAAAAAGAGCACAGTCCTGGTGTCAATAGGCAGGGAGTTCCAGAGGGCAAGTACTGGGAAGTGCCCTTGACAGTCCTCCTCATGGAGAACCGATTTCTGCAGAAAACGGGCTTGAAGCCACCGCCCTCCAGCTGGTAGGCAGTGAGGTCGAGCCCTGCTGATCGGCGGTGCTTCAGAGCGCACTGTGCAGCGCTCCTCGGAAACCCTGTGTGGTGCATTGAAGTCCCGACGAGCATCACTTGATGTCATGGTTTTTCAGGCAATTGCTGGGTGGTTGCTCGTGTCCACATGTCCAGTTTGGCCCGTGAGGGGTAGGGGAGATGTCTTCAAAAAAGGGGGGGGCAAACAAACCTCAGACTTGTTCCTCCTCAGTCTTTTCTCTTCCCTCTAACCCAAAAGCAAGCATAAAACGGCGTATTGCGTTTTTAACTTAATGGACTGGAAATCTGTGTGTGTGTTTGTGTGTGTTAAAGAAGACCTTCCCCCTTTTCTCCCTTTCAGAATGGTGGATGTTGGGGGTCAGAGGTCAGAACGGAGGAAATGGATACACTGCTTTGAAAACGTAACCTCCATCATGTTCCTAGTAGCTCTTAGTGAATATGACCAAGTTCTGGTGGAGTCCGATAACGAGGTAAGCACAATCCCTCGTAGCACGTAAGGTAAGGGGCGGCACGTGGCCGTTGGGTGGTCCCAGCAGCGGCAGAAAGGTGCATTTGCAGATTCCGGAACTGTTTATAAAATGTTCGGGGTTGTCGGCCACTGGTGTGCTGGGAGACATCTGTAGGCCAGGACTTATCTGTCTGTTTCCCAACCACCTTAAAGTAGCAGTAAGCCAAATTCTTCACCCTGGGTGGCTAGACATTTCGGAAACTGATCTGCTTGAGGGAGGGGGTGTGTCTGTGCACCAGCTCTGAACGTGTTCTCTAGGGAGGAGTCCAGCTTCCCCCCACCCCCAAAATATTATGCATGTCCCTCAAAACTTGCAAAGAGGGGGGGTGCTGCAGAGGGTGGTGTGCTCTTGCTTGGCAAGTGGCTCCTCCAGACCGAAAATGGCGCCCCTCCCGTCCAAAATGAAAGGGCACCTCGGAGTTCTCCGTGGTGCCAGATGTCTGCGGCAACCTCTCATTTTGTGCTAGGAGCAGCAGCAACGACGGCTCATTTCCCATCTGTGCAGGGAGGGGCGCAAGCAGTAATAAAACTTTGGATGTGGGCCAGGGGTGGCCACTGGGCCTCCCGACCTGACCATCTGTGCCCCACAGTAGGGGCAGGAAAGGCTTTCCCTGCATTCGTGTTACGCTCCAAGGGTCCTGGAAGGGTGCAGGATTTCTCTTAGTCTCAGCAAACTGTCGGTGGCTCTTCCCTCTCCCCACCCCCCCCAGCCTTGCCGTACACGCTCCATGCACATGAAAAGGTGAGGGACCAGCCCTGTGTACACACTCGTAACACAGCTTTGGCAGCCAGGCATGGCTTGAGCCCTCCTGTCGCTTGCCTGACATCAGTTGTTTCTGTGTTGGTTTTCTCGCACTGCTTAAAAGTTTCCCTTTTCCTTTTGTTGGAAAAAAAAGTGGGGTGAAACCTGGCTGGTACTGGTGGGTGGATTGATGAGGACAAAACAGAGGGCAATGTCCACGTGAACAGATCTGCAAGTCGCAAGTAATACTACTTAGTAAAGGTAACCTATGGGACACGGGTGGCGCTGTGGGTTAAACCACAGAGCCTAGGGCTTGCTGATCAGAAGGTTGGCGGTTCGAATCCCTGCGACGGGTGAGCTCCCGTTGCTTGGTCCCTGCTCCTGCCAACCTAGCAGTTTGAAAGCATCAAAGTGCAAGTAGATAAATAGGTACCGCTCCGGCGGGAAGGTAAACGGCATTTCCGTGCGCTGCTCTGGTTCACAGAAGCGGCTTAGTCATGCTGGCCACATGACCCGGAAGCTGTACGCCGGCTCCCTTGGCCAGCGAAGCGAGATGAGCACCGCAACCCCAGAGTCGTCCGCGACTGGACGTAATGGTCAGGGGTCCCTTTACCTTTTTAAAGGTAACCTAGCAGAGCTTTCCTAACACTTCACAGTAGGCTTTTTCGTTTCTTACTCAGTTTGCCCCAGGCAAAAGGCCTTGGGAGTGAAGAAAACCTGACCTGATGGACCGCTCTATCAGAACAGCTGCTTTAAAGCATACACCGCAGTGGCCTAGATGTTACTGTGTTACTGTGTGGCAGGAAGCCTCCATCTCCCTCTGCATCCCTGTTAAAAAGAGTTTTTTTTTAATTGCGAGGTGTTTTTGAAAGGGGACCATGTGGCACAGTTGCCCGCTCTGTTGTACGGCCATTGCTCTACGAGTTGGGGGTCAGCAGAAGCCGCTGGTAGCGCCGGCTGCCCACCCCATCCACTGCTGGGTGATCTGCAGATGAACTGCGAGGGTTCTTGACTCCTAGCTGTGTTTAGCAATAGCGGGAACAAAAAGCTGTCCCGACCTCCTCTCGGTTGGACTGATGAAATAAAGAAAGCTGTGGGAGCGAGAGGAGAGGAGAAGGACCCAGGAGTGTGAAGGGACTGTGTGCTCAGTTCTTGTACTGAAAGGAAATTGTTAGTCTGAGCGTGCATGCTGTTCCTGGACTCTTAAGTGTATCTACCCCCCTGCCAAGACACTATTTTGCACCAGGTTTCTGTTGGTGTATCTTTGGAACCTGCTAAAATAGCTTCCACAAGGCTAAAATGTGCCCGGCAGCGCTCTTGAGTTGGTTCTCTCTTTCCCTCCTTCCTCCCCACTCCCTCTAGTAGCCCGTAGACTCGTCGGAAACTGAATGATATTATGCGCACCCTTGGGGGGAAACTAGATTTCGCTAGGGTCAGAGGAAATGGGGCTACTGTTCCTTCCAAATTTAGCATGCCTTCTAAAATCGTTCCCCTGATAGAGAGCAGGGTGAGGTGGAGGGAGTCTGCTTTTTGCGTGTGGAAAGTTTGCTTTTTGAAAACCTTGCTGGCATACTTAGCTGCTCTGGCAGGTTTTGGTCGTATTGCAGGGCCCGAATCTGAGAAATAAATAGCGCTCTCCGCTTTCTGCAGCAATTGTTAGCCCTTTACCAAGGTTGTCTTAGCTCTCTCTGCGTTTAGCTGTTTGGCAGAAGCATGTTCTGCTCTCTGCTGGTCCCGGATTTCCAAATCTGTATTTGGACCAGATTATTTGAATCTCATGTTTTTAATTTGTGATTCAGCTTTACTGTACATCGCCCCAGAGAAG
>OFHU01002423.1:697500-822500 GCA_900245905.1 Lacerta viridis
ATCAATGATCGCTCAATGCAGCCCCAAATTCTGACCAGCAATTGGGCCAGCAAACCTTTCAGCCTGTTCAGTTGCAGAACTGAGAAACACTTAACAATGCTGAGATTTGTCCTAACAGAAATGCAGCGGCAGAGGCAGCTGTGCCAGCTTTGCATATTCAGCCTTCATAAAGGAGCGTCCCAGCCATGCAAATAGCTGTGCCCACCTTGTTCTTCAAAAGGAGAGGGGGGCATGTCCATTGTCGGGAGGAAGAAGAAGAAGAAGAAGAAGAAGATTTGGATTTGATATCCCGCTTTATCACTACCCGAAGGAGTCTCAAAGTGGCTAACATTCTCCTTTCCCTTCCTCCCCCACAACAAACACTCTGTGAGGTGAGTGGGGCTGAGAGACTTCAGAGAAGTGTGACTAGCCCAAGGTCACCCAGCAGCTGCATGTGGAGGAGTGGAGACGCGAACCCGGTTCACCAGATTACGAGTCTACCACTCTTAACCACTATACCACACTGGCTCTTAGGCCTCATTCACATTCCTGGGAGATGTAGTTTGTTAAGCGTACTGAGAGTTGGAAGGAGGCGCCTATTCCCCTCACACAGCAACAAATCCCAAAGCGATTTTTGAAATGTAAAGTTTCTTGGTTATATCACCCTAACGTCTTTTGGGGGAGGGGGGTCAAGGGCAGGTTAAACATTTTAAAGTGAATAACTAAATTGCCTATCCAGGAGGCTAGTGTTATGAAGATACAGTGGCAGGTGGGAAGGAAATATCTGCATCTTTCTTAGTTCTTTGAAGGAAGAGTGGCCTTTTATACATATAAATAGTCAATATCATTTATGATATTGCCTTCTATGAATTCTTCATTTCTGCCTTTGGGGGTGGAAGGGGAATTATCAAACTGTCAAATATGTTGTTAGAAACAAAAGCCTTATGCGCCTGGTTTTAAAATCCCTCCAATAAATTAATAAACACAAAACAATGAACAGGTTTTTCAGTTATTGTGGATGTTCCTATATATCACCTGCCGTCTAGCCACAAATGTATGAAGGTGTTTTGGAAAGTAATGGCAGCTTTCAGCACCAAAAGTGGGCAGCCGTTTTGCCATTACATTCTGAAACACCCTCATAATAATGAAAACATAATGACATATTCTTTTATTCCAGATGCCTTAAATACCACCAGTTTGACAGGTGCCTCCGTCATTAAACCCGGGGCCAAGTAAACAAAGGTATGTGTTACCAGGAATTAAGATGAAAACAATAAAGTTAATAATGCAATTTTTTTTAAAGGGAAGCACTTCCTAAGCATGAGATAAAATTCTCCTGAGAAATGGACAATCAACCCTTAACAGAAATATTGGGTGGGAGGGAGGTAACAGTCACACACAAAAAACCTTCAAGTCGCACTCCTGCAATTTTTAGCCACACATTTTATGAGTTCATCAGAGTATTGGAACCAAAAAGTAAAATGGTTAAAATGCGTTCATCAATGTCTGTCTCAAAGTTGGCCTCAACCAGTCATGAGTTCAGATCAATGAGTAATCATTACAGAAGAGGGAAAGATGTTAGAGGTGACTATACAAAGATAAAAGAAACCAATCTGTAATGATAAATCATAATATTTCTAGTTTTGACTTTGGAGAAGGGATTGAGTAAATATATTTTTGTCTCTCGATTCTCTGCTACATGTTGCAAGTTTCCCTAAAAGAGCATATATTATAATTGACATACACTCAACTGAGTTCCTAATTTGGACTAATTGAAACTCAACAACCCTTTACAAAGTACAAAATATTTTATCAAATAGGATCGATTTTCTTCATTCCGAATCTTTAGTAGTATTTAGAATGAAAGCAGCCAAAGTCTGTTTTGTGTTAATCTGTGTTGTTTTTAAGATTTGCTTTTGATTGCCCTAATATTGGTCACATAAATATATTTTATGGTGATTTACACACAAAAATCCCTACGAGAACTTCACTTACCATTTTATTGCCCGATTGCTTGTAGAAAATTGTTTGCAGCTAATCTGTCACTGCAGTTGTATGGAACGCACAATTAAACAAAGGGTTTTATATTTGTTCAACTATGTTTTAAAATGACACAATATCTTTTTCCAAAATAAATCCTTTAATAAATATATTTTTCTTCCATCCTGTAGCTTTTCTTCTTTTTTTCTGTTATTGGTGAGTTTGATGTTTTCCCCCCTCTAAGGAGGTCAGCAATATGGAAACATAAAGGCCAATTTAATTTGTGCATCTGTGGCTGCCAAGTATTTTAATTCAGACAGCTGTGACTGAAGAGTTAATATTTTACTTGTCAAAATCCTAAAGAAGGCCAGTGAATCACTCTAATCCTCATTAAGAGGCTTTCCCCTAGTAGCACCCTAATTCAAAATAATGAAAGTAGAGACTGAGTGCGATTCTAATACCAGTTGAGACCTATCTTTTAATATTTCTCCAGTGATGGATTAGGGATCGGGGAAATTCATCTCAGATCATAGAGACTAATTTAATAAGGGATCATTCCAAGAGTATTGCATTTTATAATAATGTCATTTAATGTGTCGTCTTCCATTTTTACTGTCCCATATGTATGCTTACATGATGGTGCCATAGGGATAAACTTGGAAAGAACCAGAATCATTTCAGGTTTTAGGTCCTTCATAACTAGCAAGTTTATCAATGATATCATCTAATAGCGGCTCCATTATTACAAAGTGCTTAAAAAAATAGCAAAGGGGGGGAGAGAAAGGAAAGAATGGTAAAATAAACATAATCGGCTTTTCACATGATTGAAAACATTGCGGGGGGGCTGTTTAAAAGCAGACTTAAATCAGATTGCACGAAATGCTACGATATTGATATAATATGAAGAATGCAATAAAACCTTGTTGTGTAAAAACACACGATTAGGAGCATTTAAAATGCATTGCCGGGTTTTTTTTCTTTCTGATGCAACAGCATGTGCACTAGAACATTGCAGTGGTTGGAAGTAAAGTATTCCGACCACTTAAGTGAAGGCAGGAAACCAGCCAGCCAATGTTATGCAAAGAAAATCCCATGGAGTTCAACAGTGAGATTTGGGCATGTGCTTGAATCTCTCACTGAAACGAACGAGGCTTAAAAGCAGACTGGTTATGTCTCTGAACTGAGACATGGGCTTGTGACAACTCAGATCATGAGCAAAATGGTCCTTGTTCTCCGTAGCTCCTCTTTTTAATTCTTGATGGCTTATTTACCATCAGTGCCAGGCGTTTGGCGTTCCTCAGGAGACAAATGGTCAGAATCCTAACATATGTCCAGCCATTTTAATTTTATGGTGGCACATAATATTCTGGTTACACTTAGTTATGCAGCAGACACACACACACCCCGCCGCCCTTACCGCCAAGCACACCCCTGAACGTAAAACCATTGGCAACTATAATAGCAACACTTAAAGCACTCGGGGGCTGCGGAAACATGCCCACATAAATGTCAATGCATTATTATTGGTCATAACTCCTATGGCAGCTCCACTAGCTCTGCTTAATCACAATTACGTTTTATGAAGCCTCCAGGACAACTGGCCTGCTAATAAGTATTTCTTTTCCAAAGTCATTCTCGGGTGAAGGCATTTCTTTCCAGAGAGCAACTCAACAGATTCCCTGCAGTAACTGAGACAATGCATTTCGTGTAGTGTAAAACTGATGTAAATTCTAATCTAATAAAATATGGGAGTGGCTTGTTTTTTAAAAAAAAATAATAATTAACCATTTGAAGTGAACAACAACACACCACATGCAAAACCAGGCCTTGCTTTGAAATCTTGAATGCCTTTTTGATGCATCCTATTGTGTTTTTCCAGTGGTTATTTGTTGATTTTCCAAGCATATCTCTTTTCAGGCACCTTTCCTTAGACACCTTCCCAACATGTGCATTGCCTACTTGTTTATCTTTTTTTTTTCCATTTAACACCCTAAATGCATATACCTAGGCAAAGCCCGACAATATGATCTCAGTCATCCTTATGGCACAGTTGGCTTTAACAGAGTATATAACTTCAGTCCATTTTAATCGCCTCAGCAGGTTTCTCCACAACCTGTTGCAACTTGCACTTCCATTGTCTGAAATCCAAAAGTTTTCTCACTCTCACCCACAGAAACTTGAAATGTTATTTGCTATGACCATTTGTCTTTCTTTACAATTATTCATTGTGTAGATCTTCCTCCGTATTTCCAAAAACAAGTTTGGTGGGTATTTGTTGATTCTACTATTTTATATTGTGTTTAATTGATTCATTGTATTCATGAAACTCTTATTGTATTAATATGTTGTTCCCTCCTTTGGAGGCCTTTGGTATATAAATGAACCATAGCATGACAGTTACTAGAAGGCTCCTTCCAATGAAAGGTGCCTTTCTCCATCAGAGGATATTTTCCCATGGAAGGAAGGGATCCAACACAATATTTACCTGCCGCTATAGGATGTTCAAAGCCCGACAATATGATCTCAGCCATCCTTACGACAACCCAGTAAAGCAAATCAGTATTGCTGTCGCCATATTGCCAGTAATCTGAGACTGAGGGATAATGGCGTTCTAAAGTAAGGGCAGGCTTTGGTAATCTTTGGTCATATGGCACCCTGAGCAAGGCCAAAAATTGGCACCCCCAAATTGATCTTCTCAATTATGGATCTTCTCAATTTTGCTCCTTCTCAGCTCACCGCCCTGAGCAGGGGAACCATCCCCATTGCCCTATGAACTCATGTCTCAGGCAAGTTGAACCAGGATTTACGGATCAAGACTAAGCTCAGTCTCTAAACTACCAGACTATACCATCTCCCATGTGACTTTGTATGCATGCCAGCTGTATTTTTTTAAAAAAATCCTTTCCATCTTATCTTTATAAGTTGGTCCACTATATGGTAAACCTGTTTCCTTTTATTTACAAAATACACACATTAAAAAAAATGTATTTTCATTGAGGAGGAGGCAAATCTGCTTACCTTATTCGCACTGTCAATGCTGGGCAGAGCCCCGCTCAAGGGGCTAGCCTTGCTGTCCAATCAGCGTCGATGGAGGCATGTCCATGGGGAATTTAAACTCTGGTGCAGCAGGGAGGCCGTCCTCTTGCACCCTTCGCCAGATCTCCCACCCTCCTCACCCTCTTTTCTGCTTTGATGTACAGTATTACGACCTTGCTATGGACTAATGTTGGTCGCCATATTGTTGGGAGCAGAAAGGAATTCTTTCACTTGGCAAATTGACTCCACCATTTGGTTTTCGCCTACCTTATACCACTTGTCACAACTTTGTGAGGTTAGGCTTTGGGTAAGATTGATGGCACAAGGAGAAGGGGACGACAGAGGATGAGATGGTTGGACAGTGTTCTCGAAGCTACCAACATGAGTCTGACCAAACTGCGGGAGGCAGTGGAAGACAGGAGTGCCTGGCATGCTCTGGTCCATGGGGTCATGAAGAGTCGGACATGACTAAACGACTAAACAACAACAACAACAACAAGTCTTTGTTTGGATGGAGGGGAGGTTGTAGCCTCCGCCTGCCCCTCCTCATCAAGGGTATCCTGTTAAAGGGATCTGGGGGTGTGAATATTGCCTGAAGCCTGGACATGGGCTAGGGCCATACCACTACCCCAACGGGGACCCCCTTGGGATGTCCCTATTTGATGTAAATCTTAGGGCTCCCCCTATTAGTGGTTTACCCTTAGTTGGACTCCCAGCAGATGGGCAGGAGTAGAGATATAGTCTGGCCTCACCCAATGCCTGACCCAAACAACTCACATCTGTAACCAATAAAGTTGTGGCCTATTTAAACCAAAATCTGCTTGCTCGTGTGCTTTATTTATCCACTAGGGGACCGCAGGTCACAAGTGATATTCAGAGCCATTTTGTTAAACTACAAAGGGAAAAAATGTGAATATTAACATACCACAGCAATTATCAACTCCAATTATGCAATACAAAAATAGTGGAACAATAAGTGGGGAGGAATGCTACATGCGTCAAAAACATAAAACAAAAAAAATTTCGCCACTTTCAATTCTACCACCTCTCTTTTTTTCCACCCATAACAATGTAATTATGTCACTTTGCTTACAAAACTGTGCCTTCAGTGTGGACAGCACAATTGGTCACACGTCCTTTTAATGATTCTTTGCAACAGAATCTTGGAAACACTGCTGCCAGAAATGCGAACAGAACTTTCAGCCAAACATCCCATGCACCAAAACTTCACGACTTCTGCCAGATCAACTTTTGAGTGAGTCCAGATCTATGGCGGAAGTGGGGGTGGGAAGGTTATTCAGCCAGCAGGAGCGACAGATGACAGGAAACATAGGACGCTGAATAGGAGAGTGAGTGCAATAGAGTCTTCGAAGCTAAAGAGTAAGAAACATTGGCAAAGTTTATGATTTAACTATAATTGATCTCCCAGGTGTCTCAGCTTTTTAAAGAAGAAAAAAAGCCAGAATATTACTTTTTTTCCCTTTGGGCAATTGTTATGTGTAGGTACGTCCCTTATAGATTTCTAAGCCTATAAGCTGGAACTAAAAAATGGATCTCTTCACTGAAATCACTATAGGAACCTGAAAATCTGCAGCTTTACAGAGACAAGGACACCTGGAGGGTAAAGCTAAAAGGACGTATTAAGGAGCCTTGGAAGAGAGGCGATGATTTCTAACTGCTTGTGGAAGAGACTGGGAGTGAAATGTCTTGGGTTCTCTCCCCGGAATGAGTGAAAATTCATTTAAATCCTTCCCTGAGTACAAGAGCTTTTTAGCTCTTGTTTCAGATGTGCAACTTTAACCACTTATGGGCCACATTGCTCGATGCGTTGCAGATTCAACAGTTTCTTCCAGCCGTCTCATATCCCCTTTTGCCATTTATGTCACTCAGAACCAAACTGATTTGCCCTGACAGTTCTTGGACAGAATTGGGACCGTGGAAAGATTTGCCTGCAGAATGTCATCAATGGTCCAGTCAGCCACCCACCATGGAAGGAAGGAAGGGGTACCTTGCATAACAAAAAGTACTTCCCTCAAAGGGCCACTTTACTTAATAAGCTTCACAAGCCTATTATAAGTCAGCTCAACCAAGAAAGTTGTATGGTGTTTCTGGAAGGATGCAATCTAGGACTTTGATGGATGTCTAAGAAAATAGTTTTTCAATTGACTAGTTGCATGAGAACCAGGCTGAGAGCTGAGATGAGCTGTTCATCACCAGGATACTGACACTCTTGAAATAGCCATTCTGGGTTTTTTTTCTAATTCCTCTTAAGTACCTCCAAAGGGACACGATGCCATAAAGCGCAATTGTGGGGAAATTGTAGGGTGTTCCTAATGAAGTCCCCAGTCCCAATCAATTTTAGCCAAATGATGCTGCTTCTGGTAACCTTCTAAGAATAACAGCACAACAGGTAGGGGACAAGGACATGCAACTCACCCACTTCTGTAACTGGAGCACTAATGTCATTCCTAATGAGTGGATGCATGACCAGAAAAAGCTTAGCACTGATGGTCATGGGCAAGTGAGAGTTGGCCTTGCTGGTCTGGAGCATTATCAGTGGCTAGATATACCAATCAGCCAATCAGGTAACCTGACCAATCAGGTAACCAGTACAAAAATCAGAAAAGTCAGTAAGGCCCCAGATTCTGCCAGGTTCCACCTTTAATGTTCTAGACTCTACCTAAGTTATACCCTGATTCCACCTCAGTTCCACCATCCCATCCTGGCTCCACTCTTGATTGATAGATAACTACATGAATCAGGTTTATTCCCGGCTCTGCTGGGTCTGACCCAAACATTGGCCTTTCTTCCTTCCTTTGCCAAGCCTTTATTAGGCATTACAAATATAGGCCATCATAAAACATCCATATACAAAATTTTAAAATATATACAAAAACAGCCATGTAAAATATGTAACAACGAGGATTTTCATTGGAGCTTCTTCCTGCTAAATAGTGCCATTCACCACTCTAAGAGATGCTATTGACAAAAACTCAGCCACCCTTGCAGTTAAAAAGTTAAAGGTAAAGGACCCCTGACAGTTAAATTCACTCACGGACGACTCTGGTGTTGCGGCGCTCATCTCGCTTTATTGGCCAAGGGAGCCGATGTTTGTCTGCAGACAGCTTCCCGGTCATGTGGCCAGCATGACTAAGCCGCTTCTGGCAAAACCAGAGCTGCGCACGGAAACATTGTTTACCTTCCTGCCGGAGCGGTATCTATTTATCTACTTGCACTACTTTCAAACTGCTAGGTTGGCAGGAGCTGGGACCGAGCAATGGGAGCTCACCCCTTCGCGGGGATTTGAACCACCAACCTTCCGATCGGCAAGCCCAAGGCTCAGTGGTTTGCACCACAGCGCCACCCGCGCCCTTGTAGTTACTTCTGGGTTAAAGTCAGACAGATAGAATCTGATATTTTCATTGTGCCATGGTGTTAGCAAACATTGGCCCTGCCCAGGAGACTAGAATTAAGAAAAAAAAAAAAACTGGCAAGCCTAGCAGGCCTAGCAGGGACCCATTGCCTTTGAAAGCCCTTCTAGCTCAAAATATATGGCCCAACAGCCTTCCTGGTTTTTATGCCTTCTGCTTGCCCATCTCTCTCCTCCAGTCATGCCTCTGTATCCCTAAACTTTCCCCAGTCAATTCTAATTTTCCTTTCTGGGCCCCTGAGTCCTGTTGCCTATTCCAAGTCTTTGCCCAAATGTCCCTAACTGTTCTTTTTCTTTTCTTCCCCTCCCCCCCAAACAATGTTAAACAAACCTCCAATTTGATTTCCCCCTTTTAAGGCCTTTTATTGAATGTGAAAGGAATATGTATTTTGTTTGCGCCGTAAGAAATCTGCATGTAAGTGAGAATGGCACTTTAACCTATGTAGCCATATCAAACCGATATGAGGCTGCAGGGTTGTGGTCAATCTGGTATTTGTTTATTTCAAAATACAGTCTTTCCCCACCCACCCCTCCGCACGTTTCCCGAATTTCCGAATTATTAACTACAGATACATGCATATAAATTACAAGGCCACCTATTTTAGTTTCAAGCCTCGTTTGTTCTTGTCCTGTGCTTTCTCAAACTAAACATTTCAGATACTCAAATTCAGCATACAGTTCTATGGCAAGTGTTTAGCTGGACAGGTGATTTTCACACCGGTGACCATTAGCAGAGTGGCACAGCTGTCAGCAAAAGAGAAACAGTGGTCAGAGTCCAGGCCAGGATATGATCTAAAGAAGAGTTTGGATTTGATATCCCGCTTTATCACTACCCGAAGGAGTCTCAAAGCGGCTAACATTCTCCTTTCCCTTCCTCCCCCACAACAAACACTCTGTGAGGTGAGTGGGGCTGAGAGACTTCAAAGAAGTGTGACTAGCCCAAGGTCACCCAGCAGCTGCATGTGGAAGAGTGGAGATGCAAACCCGGTTCACCAGATTACAAGTCTACCGCTCTTAACCACTACACCAAACTTGCCTCTCCAGCTGTTGTTGGACTGCAATTCCCATCATCCCTGACCACTGGTCCTGCTAGCTAGGGATGGTCGGAGTTGTAGTCCAAAAACAGCTGGAGAACCAAGTTTGGGAAACACTGATTATATGATGCAGCAATGTTTCTGAAGCTAAGCAAGTCTGGGTCCGGCCAATGGCCATATGGATGACTGTCCAAAAGCTCTGTGTCTATTCCCCTGAACTTCCACAAGGAAGAATAGGAAATAAATAAATGTAGCAAGGACTATGGAAAATGAGCCATAAGAGTGACCATGATTCCCAGACATCATGTATGGTACATGGCTTCTGAATTAGAATGCAACCATGGCTTCTGAATTACACTGCAACAACTCATTACAGCAGATTTCTCTAAACTGGTGTCATCTAAAGGTTTTGAACTCCAGCTCCCATCATCCCTGACTATTAACTATACCGACTGAGGTAGATGGGCAGGGACATCCAAAACATCTGGAGCCAGGGGGGTATCAAGCTGGGGAAGGCTGATTTACATTTCACTTCCATTTTTGTCATGCGCTATTGGGCTCTGGTATCCAGTGACATGAAACTGGATGGGGATGGATAAAGCTAGCAGGAAGGAATATTTTATGTGACTAGTAAGGGAAGGGAAGCTAACCTGAGAAAACCAATCCTAAGAAAGTCTAGGCCAAGGATGGACAACCTGGGGCCCTCCAGATGTTGATGGACTATAACCTCCCATAATCCCTGACCATTGTTGGCTAGGGATGATGGAGATTGGAGTCCAACAACTGGATAGCTCAGTTGGTTAGAGCAGTGTTTTTCAACCACTGTTCCGCGGCACACTAGTGTGCCGCGAGATGTTGCCTGGTGTGCCGTGGGAAAAATTGAAAAATTACTTTATATATAGTCAATATAGGCACAGAGTTAAATTTTTAACATTTTCTAATGGTGGTGTGCCTCGTGATTTTTTTCATGAAACAAGTGTGCCTTTGCCCAAAAAAGGTTGAAAAACACTGTTAAGCAGCTTATTTTATTATTATTATATTATTATTATTATTATTTCAACTTATACACCGGCTTATACCCTAGAGGTCTCAGGGCGTTTCACAACAAGACCACAACATATAAAATCAAACCAAAAGCAATAACCCAATAACACACACACACCCCAAAAAAGCCACATTCTAAAAGGGTGTTGGATGTCAATAAGATCAACCAAAGGCCTGGTTAAAAAGGAACGTTTTTGCCTGGCGCCTAAAGGTGTATAATGAAGGCGCCAGGCGAACTTCCCTGGGGAGAGCATTCTGCAGATGGGGAGCCACTGCAGAGAAAGCCCATTCTTGTGTTGCCACCCTTTGGACCTATTGAGGAGGAGACACACGAAGGAGGGCCTCAGAAGATGATCTCAGGGACCAGGTAGGTTCATATGGGAAGAGACGGTCCATGAGGTATTGCGGTCCTGAGCTGTTTAAGGCTTTATATCAGCATGGTGCTGGTAACACCAAGGTTGCAGGTTCAATCCATGTATGGGACATGTCGCTGCATATTCGTGCATTGCAGGAGGTTAGACTAGGTGATCAATAGAGTCCCTTCCAACTCTGTGATAACTTATGGAGTTTCGCAGGCTCTCCACTCGTGATCTAGTGGTGAATGAACTCCTAAAGTGATGTCAATAACTACTCCCTGTTTGCTGCAGCATCCGGTGACCAGGAACGTTCTAGATATAAGACATAATCAAAAGTATTGACTCCGGAACTTGTTCCTTAACTGCTACAGCACCACTCACTCAATGGAGATTTTACATTCTGAACCTGAATATAATATTAGCCCCTGAAAAGGGCAGGACTTAATTTGACCCTAGACCCCCGCCATGGTCTTCGCAGGAAAGAACTCTCATATTTACCCCACCCCACCCCGATCTTATGAAGAGGCAGGCTACAAAGCACAGAGGACTGATGTGCCCTTAAAATATGTTTTACTTCTTCTAAGACCTTTGTCCTATTGCTACTGACAAAACCATATTTCTCCAGGTTGTCAGAGGAAGCAATATATAATGTTACCCACAGGGTCTGTCATATTTGATGGTGTTGCCCATAGGGCAACAGAGGTTGCTGCATTCTTGTTCGCTATTCTGTCAGCTCTGAAGCAGTGCAGAGACAGGATCATCGGGAAGATGTAAGACGTTCTGCACAACAGTTTGCTGCCACATTTTTTATCGCATTCAAGTCTACAAAATCTCTTGTGTTTGGACCTTGGGCTTTCAATATGCAATAATTAAGTTATCTGTTACTGCTGAAAATATATGTGTGTATATACAATGTGCTTCATCGCTGGTATTGCCACACAAGAAATCATCATCATCATTTTATTTGTATGCCACCTTTCCACAGTTAAAAACAACGCTCAAGGCGGCTTACAACATGACAAGATTTACATAATTACAAAAGTCATAAACAATAAATCAAAAAATACACAACCAATTGGAAAACAATTTCCACATAAATCAAAATCTAAAACTAAGAATACAGCATTAATATCACAGTTTAAAATTACATACTTTATTTTCTGGCATATAAGACGACCCCCAACTTTTCCAGTTAAAATATAGAGTTTGAGATTCTCCACCCGGCGTATAAGACGACCCCCGACTTTTGAGAAGATTTTCCTGGATTAATTATATGCCAGAATATACAGTAGGTAAAAAATAACAGCAATTAAAATGAAAACAAACAAAAAAACCGGAGTCCACTCTGCCCAGCAGAAGCGGCAGCAGTCCTTTATGGAGCCTGTCAGGCCCCGCCCTAGGCCAGGTGGTGAGTGGCAGGACTGGGCCCTCAGGCGCTGAGCAGGGGAGTCCTCCTGGGTATGAGTCCTCCTGGGTATGAGTATCTGGGACTATTACACGTGACAAGAAGATTCAAGACACCCAGCTGATTGTATTCATTTTGGTGTGGTAAGTGTGATTTTTTTTTATTTTTATTTTTTTGCTTCCTGCATTAGAACCTACAACTTGTGTCACTGGGTCCCAGAAGCAGGGGAAGACCTTGGTAATATGGCGCCCTGAGTGAGGCCAAAATTTCACACACACACACACACACAAAATTTCACACACACACTCCTTCCCAACGCTGGGCAAGCGCCAGCTAGGCTTTAGGAAAGAGGTGGGAAAGTGCTCCCTTGGCTTGGCACCCTGTGTGGGGGAAATGGTCAGGCGGCCCTAAATCCACCTCTGCCAGAAGGGTCCTTCCACCCTAGTTTTTTACTATATCACCGCATGACTCCCACAGCATCTCAGCAAGGTTGGTCTCCGACCCAGAACTACTTGCTTCAAGAGACGCACGTTATTAAAACAAGTCACTCCCAGTGGAAGACGCAACCTACCAGGAACCAATGGCAAAGTACACTTAGAAGGGAATGATTTTATTTATTTATTTTGCTTTTTCATAGATATAACAGGCAATATCGTTGCACAACAAACAAGGGATATAAAAGAGACAAATAGCTGTAGTTGCTTTATACATTTCTGCTTGCTTTTAGTGTTACTTTGAATACAACCTTTTCTCATACATACATGTATGCACACACACTTTCTTGTATGAGAAAACGTTTTTCTTTCCAAAACAACACTCAAAATGCATGAACATTGGGGTGAGGGGAGGCAGAATACAAAGGGAGATGAGGGTTTGGGAGAGGAAAGGGCATCCATGGGTCTCCAACACAAGCTGTTTGTAGCTGATTCCTTGATGGCTCAGAACAATACGTCCTCATGCTTTGCAAATAAGTCTGCTTTCCTTTCTGCCACTATATGCTATGTGCACTATAAGCTCAGTCCATTGTACTATCAGAGGTGTTGATCTGTCGTTCCAACACTAAAGTACCAGTTGTTTTGCCACCATAACTGCTCCGAGAGGCCAGCCTCACTTCCCTTTTATCTAGTTCCAGAGGATATAGTTCAGCAGCATATTCACAACTTTAGATTTCAAAGACGTCCTCTTTCCTGACATTAACTTACCTGAACTAAGCTGCTCAGGGTGTAAAATCTCTCTCCTGAAAGAGAATACCCCTGTTCCTCTCTAGATTGCCTCTCTCAGAAAACTCCACCAGCGACATCTGCTAAAAATCAAGCCAGAAAGCCATAAAACGAGGAAGGCCCCACTAAGTACATGGAAATACAGGATCCTCTTCCAGCCCTCCCTTCACTTAACAAAAAGGACTTTCCACCAAAGTTACACAGACAAAAATACTCCTTGCTCAGTTTGGAGAAGGTGAGAGTCTTTCTACTTACTGTTAAGTAGTAGGTGCAATGTTTGTGGGCAGATCCATTCCGAGATCCAGGCCAGGATTTCAGAATGTCTTGCATTGATCACAGGCTGGTCCTTGGAATTTGGAACTCGACAGAAAGGACATGGTAGATCCTGTTGCTGTAAATTCTGAAAGGAAGGCTAGCTACCTGCTCGTGGTTGTATAGCTACAACTTCCCACACGGCTCCAAAATCTGCTCAAAAATCTGCTACAGGCAGTCTCCCAAGCCTCTGGAGCAGATCTGTGGATTGCAGGGTGGGAGGAGAGGAAGGAGAAGTCCCATTGCATGAGTGGAATGCCCACTGACTCTCAGCCTATTTCTGTATGTCCCAGGATAGGGTGATTACGATTATGATCCACCCTTCACCAAAAGGTTTCCACCACGTAAAATATAATATTGAAAACAGTTGAAAATAAATTGCATTGGTCTGAAGGCAGGCACCTGAGGCCACCATCTTGTTGCAGCTAAGACAATCTGGTTATGGTTCAATGGGTGATCAGGTGGGAGCCACTTTTATGCCACGTGAATTCCACGCTGGAGGGAAGATAGTGTAAGAAAACAAATAAAAAGGCATTGCCGTTGTCTTTGAAAACATCTATATCTGTTAAGCCTAATCAACACTCATATCCTTATTCCTAGGAGTTCCAGGCCCTCTGAACACAACAGTAAGATTAGAACAAAGTATTTCATAGTGTGCTACATATGTTTTTTTTTTTTACCAAACATACCAATTCATTCCATTACTCTGGCTCTTTTGACCACAATGGTATAGAGGATGAGAGAGGTTGGTGTGAGAGGTTAGTAACCCTTGGTTAGTTCCAGTGATGTACAGTACTAGGGACAACTTGTGCTTTAAAAAAAAACATGATAATGCCGTATACTCTCAAAAGTAGTGTAACAGGACCCACAAACTCACACAAGACTACAACTTTCCTTTCATGGGAGGGCGGGAGGGAATAGGGTTGCATTAGTTAGTAATGTATATTGATTTCAATGGATTTGCTCTGAGTAGAACTAACATTGAGTAGAATCATAGAATTATAGAACTGGAAGGGATCCCAAGGGTCATCTAGTCCAACCCCTTGCAGTGCAGGAATCCTGCCCACAGCCGTCCCTGGTTGGGCTTGATCCAGCAACCTTCTGGTTAACAGCCAGAAGCACTGACACATTGCACCACAGAGGCTTGAGTTCACAATCCATATGAGGAGGCTTTTTCTCACATTGGTCACTATTAAAATGAAATAATCTGGATTTAACACATGGAAATTACAAACCAGGATTAAATTTGGAAAGCTGTTTGTACACTGTGCAATTTGGACGCCTGAGATATCATAACCAAATTTTGCATTATGATCATTCTAAGTTATAAGATAAACAATGACAACTGTAAAATCAATGTACTAAAATATGTAAAATGCATAAATAAAAAATAAAATTGTGTTTTTTCCAGGTTTTTGTATACAATCGGACACCATTTTGAATCAAGATGGATGACTAAATATTTCAGAACTGCACTGATTTTAACCACCAGTTTTGAAACTGAAACTATATTCTCGTTTCTTAGAATTCCCAAGGAATGCTGGGTACGAGGCTACTAGTAAAGAAATAAATATGAAGCTAACCCATGCTACTGTTACTATAATTTTGTTTTAGTCCAGGAGGTCACAACAGTCTGGCTTAACATACAGTTCAGAGTGAGTGAGGGTCTTCCTACCAGGCTAGACAGTTCACAGCTAGCTCCCTCATCTCTTCTCCAAAGAAGGTTGGTGGCATGATCAAAAGGAAAATTCTGCAAAGGGTAATAGCTCCTCTTCCCCAACTTCCCAGGTCTTTGGGCTGCTTGTCCTAGTTTTATTAACTAATGATACAAATAATAATAATTGGCAGATTATGATACAGAAAGCCTGAAAGAGGGATAGCCAACATGGTGTGCTACAGATGTTGTAGACCACAACTCCCATCACCCCTGGCCATTAGACATGCTGGGTAGGGCTGATGGGAGTTGTTGGAAACTTCTAGAGGGCCAAATGTTCCTCATCCCTGGTCTAGAGTGAAGTTTGGCCAGGCAACATTAATCACCGGTGCTTCAGAACGGGAGACATTTAAAGACCCCTAATGCAGCCCACCCTGCAATTCCGTCAGCAGACCTGTGGTGCATAATACTTATCTAAGCTAACCGGCATCAAGGCTTCGAAGGAAAGGAGGACCTGTGTTCTAACCTGTGCAGGTGCCTGCAATTACTTAGCCATTAAGGTTTTATTTATGGTCAGACTTGCTAGCCCTTAAGAGGTTAATGATTTAGTGTGCATTCAAGCAGAAACGTATTTTTTCCTGATTAACAGCTTACCATGCAATCTTATATTTATCTTCTCCGAATTAAATCTAATTGTTTCCAGGGCTGAAATTCCAGGGCTGTGCGTGTGTGTGGCTAATTGTGACACATTTTCAGATTCCTGATATGGGAAGCTGAATATGAAACAACAATGTGCCCATTAACTAGGTGATTGCAGAACAGGACTGTTTCACACCCCAGAACTGGTGGGGTGATGTAGTGCACTGAAATATCCAGTATAAACCATGTTCTTTGTTGTTTTTCTCATACTGAGAACAACTGTATCTTTGACATCATCCAGTCCCTTTTGAGGGGAGGCGAATCACCTGCATTCACAGTAGGATAAGAATGTATTTGGGGCCAAACACAACTGCGCTTAATCTGTCTAGTTTTCCCTCCTTTTAAACAGAAGCTGAGAGGAGTGGACACTTCAAATTTGGAGCTGAAGCAAGAGGCCTGTTGCATTCCTGACAACTATACCCTCTCCTCAGGCTTATATTTACACCAGAAAGGAAACTGCCATTGACATCTTCTTAGGGCAAATAGCAGCAGTGGGGGGGGGGGTCAATAGAAACTGCAGCGGGCAGGAGCGTTATTGTAAAACCCTTCCTTCATATCAAAGTCCCAGCTCATGGAGACAATTGCCTGCACTCACCTACAAAACGTGTCCATATCATTAAGAAGCCATGAAGAGAAGAGAGGCCAAAGTCTTTAAAAGAGGTCCTGCATGAACACAAGTTTATTTTAGTGAAGCTAAAATGCCACATCATCCCCTTGACACCTTCTGGGGTTTTTTTTTTTTAATGAAAATGCGCTGCCCTTGATGCAAACTGTGTGTTTCCATATTTATCACCGCTATGTTCCCAACAAATTCCAAGCTCTTTCAAGTCCCATTGTTCACAATGGGATGAGGAAACACAAAAAGCTGCCTTATATCAAGTCAGACCATTGTCCATTTTAGCTCAGTATTGTCTGCTACACTGACTGGCAACAGCTCTCCAGGGTTTCAGACCAGAGTCTCTCTCCCAGCTCCACCTGGAGGTGCCAAGGATTGAACCCGGGACCTTCTGCATGCAAGGCCGATGCTCTTCCACTGAGCTATGGCCCTTCTCATGTAAAGCACAAATATTTCCTACTGAAATCAACGGGATGTTAAACAGTGCAATGCTATGCACATCTGCTGTGAATAGTTCACAGTTCAATTAAACTGACTCCCAGGTAAGCGTGTGTAGGATTACACTCCTAACATGGCTAGATACTGTATTTTTAGCTCCATAAGACACACTTTTTTCCTCCTAAAAAGTAAGGGGAAATATCTGTGCATCTTATGGAGCGAATGGTGGTCCCTGGAGCTGAATTGCCCAGGGGCCAAAAGAGGATCATGCTTTTTATTTTACAAAGAGAAAAGGGGGTGTTGAAAGGACCCTCAGCAGCTGATCAGCAAGAGATCGGGAGAGAGATAAGAGTCCTGGCTCCCTTTCAGCCCCGCCCTCTTGCCCAGGCCTCCATTGTTGAATGTGCTGCAGAGGGAGGTTGTTTGTTTCCCCAGCGACTGGCTGATTAGATTATCTGTCTGGAAACTGTAGAAAAGGCTCCCTTTCCTTTAGAAGCTGCAGAAATGTGAGTTGAACCCCATAAAAAGGGCTTTTCCTCTTTGCTTTTCCCCCTTTGCAAAAAAAGCTGCAAAACTTTTAGCTGATCCTCAAAAAACCAGGGCTTTTCCCTTTGCAAAAAAGCTGCAAAACTTTTAGCTGATCCTCAAAAAAACAGGGCTTTTCCCTTTGCAAAAAAAGCTGCAAAACTTTTAGCTGATCCTCAAAAAAACAGGGCTTTTAGAGGAGGAAAACCAGAAAAATATTTTTTTTCTTGTTTCCTCCTCTAAAAACGAGGTGCGCCCTATGGTCCGGTGCACCCTATGGAGCGAAAAATGCTGTATATTCCATTATTTTTACTTACTGGCTTTATCTATTTATTTTATTTTTACTTACTGGCTTTTTACTTTTTCTTTTCTTTTTATTATTTTGCAGTGTGGGTGATACAATGTCATTTGGGTACCCCTGTTCCCTAAACTCAATATTCACCCACCAACATACCTTTCTAGCCTCAATCCTATGTTCGTCTGTTCAGAAAGCAAGTCTCTCTGGATTTAATTCGGTTGGACACTTCCTAGTAGGCATCTTTGGAGTCACTGCCTAATTATCTGGCAAAGGAACCTGGCCGTTGTAATGCTGTGCTTTTTAAAGTGTAGTGCATATTCAAGCTGTTTCCGTTGCCAACTGATATTCCAACGCAGCAAAAGAAGAAGGAACCAAGTAAAAGGTCAACACTATACTTAGAGATGACACAGAGGGCTTCTGTGAGCCAAGGTTAGTCCTGGAGTGATTTTGCACAAGGTAAGGGGACGAACTTGCGATCTGCAAGGCTAAGAAATCAGCCATACCTTTTTTTTTTTTTTGAAAAATAAATAAAGCAGCAAAGTCAATGGCTGATGAAGAGTGTATATATAAGCAAATAAGATTGGCCTGCTGGATCAGGTCAGTGACCCTTGTGACCCAGCATCACAGTGACCAACCAGATGCCTATGGCAAGCCTGCAAGATAGATGGACACAAGTGCAACAGCACTCTGCCCACCAAGCAATTCCCGGCAACTCGTATTCAGGCGCATATTGCCCCCGATAACCTTGACCCTCTTGAATTTGTCTAATCTTCTTTTAAAACCATCCAAGTTAGTGGCCACCAATGCCTCATGAGTACCATAGTTTAACCACGTATTTCATGAAGAAATATGGACCTACCAACATTCAGCTTAACTGGATGTCTGCAAGTTCTAGTATAATTAGAGAGGGAGAGAAGCTCTTCTCTATCCACTTTCTCTGTGCCATGCACAATTTTATAAACTTACATAATTTCGCCTCTTACTTGCCTTTTCTCTAAAATAAAAAGTCCCAAAAACTGCAATCTTTCCTCATAGAGGAAACTTTCCCTTCTTCTTATTTTTTTTTTAAAAAACAAACAAACGTTTTGTAGTCAGGGAGCAGCCAGCCAGGCATGTCCATGGTTACAGATGCTCTTTTTATTATTGTTACTTTTAAAATATATTACCCTTTTCTACAACAAAATGGTTCTTATTATTCTCAAGTAAATGTGTTTAGCATTAGAGCAGGGGAGGCGAGCTCCGTTGTATTCCTGTATTCCTCATGATGGTGCTGTGATTTAGGTGAGTTTTTAAAAATATGAAACTGCACATGCTCAGAGTGTTTCTTTAAATAAATAAAAAACTGTAATAAATATGAAAGAAAGCAAAGGAAGGAAGGTTGGTTCTAAGCAGTATTTTCCACTGATTTTATTGTGATTGAACTCAGGAACCTTTTATGGGCCAGATGAGGAGTAAAACAGTAAGGTATTTATAAAATATAACCATAAAATATGATTTTACAAGGGCGGGATGCAAATAACTACACAACCTTAGTTCTGTGCCCACAAGAAGGCTTTGTGTTTACCGGTATGTCTCATAATCAGACCCTTTTTCCGAATGTCAGACAGCAAGCCACTTTCAGAAGTGATGAAACTGTCCAGAGTAGCTTCTGATATCGGGCACAGCAAGGATCTGTCACTCAAAGCAGGTAGGAACATCCAGAAACCCTCAGGTCCACTTCAAGCAGTTCTCTGGATTTGAGCCCATAATTGAAATATGTGATGTTATAGACTTGGGGTTGTGTCCAATGTTATTCCTACTCAGAGAAGTCCCACTGAAGTTAGTGAACAGGGAAAACATCAGATTTGTTGATTTAGCCCTGTTCTGAGCAGGACTTGGGGTATAATCCACTGTTTGCATAATGATAAAGAGTGTGATGCATTTTATTTGGTTTCCATTTAAGACTCATTCCTGAAAAACCAATAAAGGAAAAGGAAAAAATTGCATCTCCCAGTTTTACTTATTCCTTAATGAGCCTTTTGTACATGAAAGAATGTACCAAATGTAGGGTCACTTTTTCAGATAATAAGAATTTACATGCTAATGGCATGTGATCAGCCCTTCTAAGATCAGAAATGAGTATTTACATCTGCCTATATAATTTATTTGATCGCCTTATCTTAATGGGTCTAGAGCACCAGTTTCCAGAACAACCCCATGCAAATATTATGCTAAACTCTTCTGTACAAAAAAAAGGGGGGGAACCAACCTATGGCACATAACTTAGTTTGTTCATAAAATATCCATCACAGAATTTCACAAGTCTTGAGCAGTTTGATATAAATGAGGACATTGTAGAAAATAAAAACTAGATACGTGTTTGCTGCTATAGGCTTATATTATTCGTCTCCCAAATTTCTCCTGTTAAGAATATTTTCTGCCTTGTCCATTCCTGTGCAAAAAAAAAAATGCATTATCCCCTTATGCCATCCAATCACCTCTGCCCATTATGGTAAAAGAACATTTTTCATTTTTTTATTACAATCATCTCGAAGACAGGAAGAACGAGCACCTTGAACATACTGTAAAGATTTAAAATTCATACTGTGTGCATCAATCATCTTGTGAGTTACATATATCAACAGCCTCCAAGTAATGTTAAGAATATGAACCAACTACTGTATTCAAGCGAGTCTTATTGGAAACATGTCAGATAAGAAGCGGGTGTGGAATACATTTGGTGGGTACCAGGCAGTTGCCTAGGATGAAAGTGTAGAATTAGAATAGCTGCATGTAGCATCAATTAGTTTTCACGTGTAATACTAGGCACCCATTCACATAAATATATATCACCAATCAGCTGAGTTGTTTGGAATTTTGAATTAGCTGGGTATCAATTTATTTGGAGAAAGCTGTGGTTTGGTGCAGGGTTTGTTGTTTTTTTTAATGTCAAAACCTAGCATTCCATTGGCACTATGAGCATTTTCTCCAGCACTGTGTGTTCGTGTGTGTGTGCAAACTGAGCAAATATAACTTTTACAATTCCCTTGCTAGTTCTGTCTAATGTGTTTTTAAAATCTGAGTGCCAGGCCTTTGCTTGGAAGTTTGACTCACATTTCTTTTACAAGCTAAGCCAGTGTATGTTCGTGCAGAAGTAAGCAAGCACCATGGTAGTTGAGGGGGGGGGAGTTTCCTCAATCCCAGGTAAATGTATAGGAAGATGATGGCAAACCAAAAATTAATATTTTAAAATTTGTTGTTGTCTTTGTAATGCTCATAGCTTACGCCACCCTGCTGCGCTTTCCTCATTCTGCTGCACTGAGGACTTGATGTCTTTCCTGACAAAAAGGCAGCTTCTCATACCTAATAAAGCAAAAGGACAGGACAGGAAGATCTAAACTGCCCCACAGCCAAACTTCAGGAACTCACTCCAGAGTTTATCCTCCACTTGGAGTAATGCTCACTTGAGTGGAATTACTCCAGAGGAAGTGACTTGGCGGGGACTGATCCTTTACCCTTTTTGAACTGGATCCTGTGCATGCTTCACTTAGCCACTGAATCCCATTGAGCCCAGTAGGGCTTATATGAGTTCAATCAGACTCCTTCCTCCTTGGAAGTCCAAGGGCATGGCAGCCTCACTGGGAAAATCACTCCTGCTGATGGGTGTCTGTGTCTTGCAATGTGTTTCCCAGAGAATATGCCTGGGAAGGGAGGGTGCATGGCTTTGTTTTCCTTCTGGGTTCAGAGCTTCGGCTTCCGGACACAAATATCACATTTCTCTAGCAGAAAACTTGAACTTTTACTGACCCAAAGTGCTTTCAGCATCCCTAGCGACCCTTGTGAAATGGAGAATCTGGAAGGGCAATGGAGAGGCCTTCAAAAGATGCCCATCTGAATACTCTTTTCTCTGTCTCATGTTTGCCTTCTCTTTTGGCCCTTAACTTTCCTGGAAGAAAAAATTGAGAGATGGAGCATGTGCAGCCTAGTTCCTGCTAGGTGTTTTTGCTTTTCGTGGTGCTGTGGTCTAAACCACTGAGCCTAGGGCTTGCCGATCAGAAGGTCAGCAGTTTGAATCCCCGCGACGGGAGCTCCCGTTGTTCAGTCCCTGCTCCTGCCACCTAGCAGTTCGAAAGCACATCAAAGTGCAAGTAGATAAATAGGTACAGCTCCATTGGGAAGGTAAATGGCATTTCCGTGCACTGCTCTGGTTTGCCAGAAGCGGCTTAGTCATGCTGGCCACATGACCCGGAAGCTGTCTGCGGACAAACGCTGGCTCCCTTGGCCTACAGAGCAAGATGAGCACTGCAACCTCAGAGTCATCCACGACTGGACCTAACAGTCAGGGGTACCTTTACCTTTAATCTGTGTGTCTAGAGTCTTCCACGCTATACATTTCTATTTCATACCACATTTTTAACAGACATAATTCCTCTCAAAGAATCATGGGAACCGTAGTTTGCTAAGGGTAATGGAGACACCTATCTACCTCACAGAACTACAGTTCCCCGAGTTTCCGGGAAAGAGGCTTTGATTGTTAAAACCAGTTTAAGTTTGTGGTGTGAATGTCTTCATTGCTGTACCAGAATAGCCACAGCCCTCGGATTCTATGCATGAAATTGAAGAGGAACCCCTAAAATACAGAGAGGAGTGGGCAGGAATCCAGTGGAGTGTGGTATGTGTGTAGAAGGGATGCAAAGTATAAAATGTCAGTTAAAATGTGTTTAAGTGTAACTAGTCCTCATGATTTTAATTTTTAGGTACCTTTCCTATTAGGATCCCAATTCTTCCATGCACAATTCCAGAGGTGAGGCTGAACTTGTCTCTCCAGTTGAAATCCAGCCCCTTCCCTTCAGTCTCCTTAGGGCTGTCTTTAAAACCAGACCTAACACCTATAAAACTAAGGCTTTGGGGTCTAGTTCTCTCAAACAGTGCAAGTCCTTAGTCCGGACTGTTCAAATCAAGACTGCAGAGAGAGCCCTCACAGTCTGGATTTCTACCCAGTTCAACATGTAAAATATCTGACGTCTCTTTTTGCTGGTGTTACGGATTCTGTATGAAGCTGGCATCTTAAGTTGCATTGAGCAAAGGTCATGAACTCCTGAAGCTTAAGCACAATTTCTACCCAGCTCCTGGCTGGGCAAAACAAGACACAGACCCACGCACCCATGTGCTTCCTAATTTCCTACCGAAGAGGCCCATCAGGTTGGGGATCAAGGAGTTCTCAAAAGGACAACTTGGACCACTCTTTTGTAGATTAGACTGCAAAATGAGATCAGAAACTGGCGAGATTAGTAAAAACTGTGTCCATGGTCTTGGTTTAAATCAGGAGCTTTCAAAGCAGGGACATAGATAAGCTTCTGGGACTTTTTCTGCCTCCTCGTTAAGACCTACAAGTACCTGCTTCACTACAACCCGGGGCTGTAAAGCCAACAGAAGCCCCCATCATTCAAACCTTGACTTCTGGATGGATGCACTGTGAGCTTCTCCAACGGCCTTCAGCCCTGAGCAGAGGCCCTGCTGGCTGGTGGAGATCAGGAGAGTTGGAGTCCAGCAACGTCTGGAGGACCACAGAGATTTCCCCACCCCCAGTGTAGATTATTATGTAAGACTGGACCCCCAAACCAGCTTTGGTTTCAATGGAAATCCCTTGGAGCAATGTGGTATAGTGGTCACAGTGTCAGAATGGGACTTGGGAGATGATGGTTCAAATCCCCACTCAGCCATGAAGCTCGCTGGGTGACCCGGGGGGGGAGGGGGAAGTCACTGCCTTTCAGCCAAACCTACCTCACAGGGTTGTTGTGGGAATTAATTGTTGAGGTGGAGAAACATGTGCACCCCCTTGACCTCCTTCGAATGAAATGTGGGGCATAAATGCAGTAATTAATAAATAAATGTGTTTCCGAGAACAATTCAAAGTGATGGTTCTGGACCTTTAGAGCCTTAAATGGCTTTGGGCCCTATACCCACCCCCTTCGTTCAGCCCGGACACTGAGGTCCACCTCCGAGGGCCTTCTGGTGGTTCCCTCACTGTGAGAAGTGAGGTTACAGGGAACCAGGCAGAGGGCCTTCTCAGTGGTGGCGCCCGCCCTGTGGAACGCCCTCCCATCAGATGTCAAGGAAATAAACAACTATCTGACTTTTAGAAGACATCTGAAGGCAACCCTGTTTAGGGAAGTTTTTAGTGTTTGATGCTGTATTGTGTTTTTTACTCTATTTTGTTGGGAGCGGACCAGAGTGGCTGAGGCAACCCAGTCAGACGGGTGGCATATAAACAAACAAACAAAGGCAGGGTAAAAGCAACAAACCTCAAACCAGTTTGCCTAAGGTGAATTCAACTTCTCTGACTTCAGAATCTCAAGGAAAGGTCAAAGTGACACTAGCTTGACACTGTTTGGGGTTCCTTTTCGTTTTGTTTCCCCCGTTTCCTTTTCTTTTCCCACAGCTTCATAATTTCATTTTCTCCACATTAATAGCCCTTTCTCCTTATTTGGAGAAAGGGAGAGGGCAGAGAATCTGCTTTTTATGCTCCACTTATCCGACTGGAACTTACTCCCAAGTAAGGACTGCAGCCTCGCAGCGCACCTCTTTGCATGTTAACATTGGGAAGGGAGACCCATCTTCAATGGGGCTTACTGCTAAGTAAGCGTGAAGAGGATCGCAGCCCCGGACTCGATTAAACTCAGTTTTTTTTTTCAGCTCACAGAAGGACGTTCATTCCGCTACAGTTAAGGTGTGTGTGTGAATCGGCTTCCAATGAATGCAGGTTTCGGTGCCTTCCTTTAGAAAGCGGACAGTGAAGATCGAAGTGTCTCTCCCAACATTCGCGCAAAGTCGTTCCAAGTGGCGCCCTAAAGACGCTGCGCGGAGGTGCTATTAACTGCGGGAGGGAAAGAGCGAGCCTTTACCGGTAAATGGACCCGATCCATTCAAAGGCAAAAAGCTTCAAGTCTCATGGGTTTTTAAGGGGATTTAAGTAGTGTTTTTCAACCACTGCCGCGGCACACTGTGTGCCGCGAGATTCCTGGTGTGCCGTGGGAAATTGAAAAATTACTTTATATATAGTCAATATAGGAGATTAATTTTTTTAACATTTTCTAATGGTGGTGTGCCTCGTGATTTTTTTCATGAAACAAGTGTGCCTTTGCCCAAAAAAGGTTGAAAAACACTGATTTAAGTACGCTGCCTTCAAATCCAGGAGATTGCCAGTGCGATCCTAAGCACGGCTACCCAAAAGTGATACTGTATTTATTCCAAGGTAAATGTGTGTATACAGTACAGGATTGCGGGCTGTAACGGTACGGTGTTAACTCACTGCGGTTGCTTCCTGGGGTGCAAGACCCACTGAACACCATGAGCCTTGTTTTGGGAGTAGACACGCGCTGCAAAAAGTGCCGGATCGAGCTCATTTGGCTGTTTTGCCACTGGTGCGTCTTGTGCAGGATAGGTTGGGGGGGCCCCGACATCTTCCTCCCCCTCCTCCGCCCATTTTATTGGAAGGAAGCCCCGTCGTCAGTTGTGATCCAATTACTCTGTCGTGTAAATGTATTTAGGATTGCCATGTAAGCAGGCGTGGGGGGGGGGGGCCTGCAATCCGGCCCGCGCTTAAAGGTAAAGGGACCCCTGCCCGTTAGGTCCAGCCGCGGACGACTCTAGGGTTGCGGCGCTCATGGAATGGAAAAGCAAGCAAGACCACCTTTAACTTGGGCGCACTTTAACTTGGGGGCCCCAAACTAAAGGCGTTTCAGTTTTGGCTGTCAAGTAAAGTTTGCAGGCTTCCGATTGCTTTCTCAGAGGACTCAACGCCACCTCTGAGAAGGCACCGTTTGACTTCCGAGGCTGACCTCTGAAAGGCCTTCCAGCAGCCGGCACCCTGAACTAAGGGGAGAGAGATGAAACTTGATCGCCCTCTCTGCAGGGCAAATTGACTAACTAAAGAGAGGGGCTTGGCTTTTTCTTTTTCTTTCTCTCCCCCCCCCCTTTTTTTCTCTCTGTGAGTTAATGACAGGCAAGCCTAATGAGTAAACTTTATATATATATATATAAAATCCGCTCCAAAATCAGAATGCAGAAAAGTCACTGGTGCTGTGAAGAGGCTGGGCAGAACGCAGGATGAGGCCATGGGCGTAGCCGAAAAGTAGCGGGGGGACGGGACGGGCAGCTGCCCCCCCCCAATCAAGTAAATAAATAAAAATACTTGACTAAAAGTAGAAATTGTAGAAAGATTTTGACACGTTTTTTTCTGAGCCCTTGGAGTCAAAAGAAAGTACGTAACTGCTGTTGAGACATTTCATTCCGAATCTGGTAGACAGAGCCAGACAGAGGATGGTGACAGGTGAGCGTCCTGCTCCCCCAACGTAACCCCTAGCTACGCCCATGGATGAGGACACGATCCCATCCAGTCCCTCTCCGCCTTTCCAGTCAATCCACCTCTTCCTGGGGTTCTTGTCTTCCCCTCCCTGGAAGGTTAGGCGCCAAGGGAGTTGACAGCTCAGGACCACAGGAGATTTCCTTTTCTTTCTTCCTTCCTTTTTAAAGCAACCTGAAACAAACACCCACCCAGCAGGCCAGCAACAACAGGAAAGCGTGCAGAACTCCCCCGCCCCCTTCCCCAAGGAACAACCGGTCGAGGGCTTAGACTCCCTCTGCGCCCCCGTTTAACATTCTCACGACGGCGCTGTCCCAGGGGGGGCGCAAGTTGGTTTAAGTAATCGCGGGCGGGCGAGAGCTACATCCGAGGGAATCCGACTGATTAGCGCGCGCGTTTTCTGTCTACACGGCGCCACTCACGTTCCAAATCGTCCTTGGCTTTCTATATTATTATATAGATGTAGATCTGTTTTGGTTTTAAAAACAGTAGCGCGCGTTCCAAAACATTCTTATTATTGGAGTTCCTGCTGCAATTGTTAGTATCGAGCGTGGACCGCTCTAGTGGATACCCGCAATATATATAACGAGCTTATATATATATATATAACGAGTTTATTGAATAATCAGGCTAACAGCCTTATTGACAAACCGGTTTGCTTCGATTGAAGACCATTGGCATTAAAAGGCTAAGTTCAAAATTAAGAAGCAGCTCGCCAAGGGAGGCTCGCTTCCCAGGATAATCTTCCTGGTTCCAGGAGAGACGTTTCCCTGTGATTCGCAGTGCAAAACCCCATACGTGTCTACTCGGAAGTATTCCACAGCTTAAGCAAGATCGGGCTGACCTTGACTTCAGTTGTACCCCGAAGCTGGTTCCGTCTGAGTTTTCTCTGCTCTGTGATCTGGGCTATTGAATGGAACGAAGGCAGCTGAGATTTAGAAAGACCCTCTGAGAAAGATGTGATCTTATGGGCGCTTATTCGAAAGTCAGTCCCATAGAAGCCTGTGGAGTAAACGTGCAATGGACGGGGCGGTCCAAGAGAAAGTTGGACTTGTCCTTGAGCGCAGTTCTGGGCATGTCTACTCAAGAGCAAGTGCGCAAAGGAGGGCTGAAGGCTAGACGGCCTACTAAAAAAAAAAATCAGTCGAACAGACAGGCTTTATTTTAACATATTGTTCTGAAGTGAACTTCACTACTTTAAGGGAATGGGTTTAAAATCGCACCCCATCCACTCCAAATTCGGTTTATTGTTTGTCTCAGTGGGGAGCGTGGCTGCAAGAACTCGTGGACGCAGGATCGGATCCTGAGGGACCCATGGTGCTGCGAGCGGTGCTTGTTTCTTTGCTTGGAAATAATTCCCACTGAATTCATTGTTGTCTTAGTCCCAGGTAAATGGCAACATTTAGCATTTCGTTAAGTCTTAGTTAACACGGTGGGTATTATTTCAGGGTAAACATTTTGGGGCCCGATCCCGTTACCCGTTTCTACTCAAAAGCAAATGCCAGTGATTGAACCCAATGGGCTTTATTATTTCCCAGAAAGTGAGTTCAGGGTGGTACAGAATAAGTACTGCTTAGAGTAGCCCCAGAGGCAGAGCAAATTTCAATTAAACTTTGAATAATCGTACATTAAGGCTGCTATTATATACACATTTAACTTGCCTCAGACTTACTTATGAGTAAGTCCGGAGGCCTCAAGTTTACTTCTGAGTAGACATGTGTAGGATTGCACGGTCAGTGAGATTAGGAGCAATGTAAATCCCCCCCTCGCGCCGCTTCATACCTCTCTATTAATCCGGAAACCGCCCAATTTATTGCACGTTTGCCCTAATTTGTGCCATCTGAGAGAAACTCGTGAGTGGTTTAAGAGATTTACCGCACAATCCTACGGTTGCCTACTCAGAGATAAACCCCACGGAATTCAATGGGATTTACTCCCAGGTAAAAACTGAAAATTCTAGGCACAATTACTGGGGAGTAAACCTCACTGCAATCAGTGGGATTTCCTTCTGAGTAGACGTGTGCTGGATTGTACTCTCTTTTCTAGATTATATGAAGACTAAATTGAGATGTGAAATAATTATTCCCATCGCTCTTCAAATATATATATCTCATCTGAATGCCTATACATACATACATACATATATATATGTATATATATATAGGCGTTCAGATGAGACTGTATACTAAACCAAACTGTATACTAAATCAAATTTCTAGAGTGGAAATAAAAGGGACTAAAGGCATGAAGGACTACTAAACCGTTCGTGTTTGATAGATTAGTTTGCCCTTTAAAATATGCAGAGAGAAACCTGCAAACTCCGTGAGGATTTAAACACGCACAGAGAAAAGAGAGAAAGAAAGAGATAAAGATCCAAAGGAAGGGGGGGCAGAAAGGGTGGAAATAAAGATAGGTAGAATGGCACTACTGATTTAATTGGAACCACGAACAGAAGTTATGCGAAACCATCAGCTAAAACTTTACTCTCTCTTTTTTCCATTCAATAGATTGCAAAGTGTCTTAATTCATAACTTGGCACTTATTGAAAATCGTGACGTCAACAATGAATGAATCAAAAGCGGAGCAAACCTGAGTGGAACAAAATAGATCGTGCGGACAACAACATGTAAATGGAAAGTAACAGCATATTTTTCTCCGGCTTTTCTCCTCCTTCCCCCCCCCCTTCTTCTTTCTTCCTCCTCCTCCTCCTCCTCAATAACTTAAAATACTCTAGAAAAAATACGGTCAATATAAATAACTTTTTTTTGTTTTTCTGTTTTCATGGAGAACAAATAATTACAAATCTCTGTTCCTTGCAGAGTTCGACTTTCGACGAGGTCTTCCTCCTCCTCCTCCCCTTCCCCCCACCCCATTTTCTTGGCAAAAAAAAAATGCCCTCAGCTCTGGAAGGCTTTGAGTGGATGAAGGTACCCGGCTACTCCGTGGTCCCTGCCCCTTCCCCTTCCCCCTCCCCTCCACCAGCCCAGATTATAGCTATATAAGCCTTTCGGAAAGGAAAATATATATAGATATATAATATCACAAGATTACGGGAATGGGTACACCTTTATGAAATCAGATGGGAAGTTTGGACAGAACTATCAAGCCACGAGCTATTGGAGCCCGAAGGAACACTTCTGCCTGTATCCTTTTCAAAAAAATATATGCGTGTGCTCCATAGACTTCCTGTCATAAATGGGACGTGGCATTGCGGCTGCTCGTGGGTGCAATACAATCTTTATCTTGGGGTGGGGAGGGAGAAAACAAACTGCCATTTGTTTCCTTACTTATTAGGGTTGGAAATCAGATAGTGGTGTTCCCCCCCCCCTACACACACCCTTAAAAAAAAAACCTGGAAGCCCCGATCCGGATACAGTTAGTCGCGCATCAATTCCATCGAAATCAATAGAATTTATGTCAGTCGCGACTGACTATTGATTTTGATGCGAGGTGGAGTCTCCTCTGCTCGGCTTGGAAAACAGAGGCAGCCGAGATGGTCCATTAAGTGAGGAAGGCATTCAAAAATCTACCAGGATGGTAATAGCTTTTTTTGTGATGAAGACCAACCAAAATGCCGTCACCAAACTTTCGAAATCTATAGACCTCATCGGGCTCGATTGCTGAGCCCAAAACGGGAGTTGTTTTGGGAGAGACCTTTTGGAGAAGTGAGAAAAATCCGAAATCTGCGCGTCATAGGGCGCCTGCTTACTTGAAAGTAAGCCCCTGGGCTCAGTGGGAGTTTTATCTTCCCTTGCAGAGAGGGATTGTAAACTTCAGTGCTACAATCCTGTCCCCGCAGTGATTTCAAGGAGTTTAGGCTATGCATAAGGGTCAGAAGGCTGGTTTCTCCGGATCGGGGCCTTGGGTTAAAATCTCTCTCTTGGGGGATCCCCGAATTCAAAGACTTGGCTTCGTTTTGTGTGGGGGTTTTGTGGTGGTAGTTCTGATCGAGGTGAAGTGCAAATGATCCGAAGGGACGCCAAGAACAAATAAAAATAAAACCAAACAAATACATGCAGACCCGGAACTCCACGATTAGAAGAAGCGTCCCGGTCACTCACTTTTCCCATTAGAAATTGGCAGAGAAATAATCGTCTGTCTGTCTCTCTTTCTCTCTCTTTCACACACACGCGCACACATTTTTTTATATAAAAAAATTCCACCACCCCCACCCCCAATTTTTAAATTCTTCTTTCCTTCTCATCTCCGTTTCCAGACTGTGGCTGTTAAAACTCAAGTATCTGATGCAACGTGGAAGGAGGCCCGCCTCTCTTATCAAATTTTCGTATTAAAGTGATCTTCGCAGAAAAAGGTCAGTTTCAAAACCTGTGAACTTCCCAGCTGCGCGTCTATTTCATCTAATTCTTTTAAATAAGTATATATCTTCCCGCCAGTTTCTGAGCAAGCTCTACGTTTTCTTCTCCTCCTTAGTATTCTTATTATATTATTAGCAGTAGTAGAAGGGAGCTCTTCCCCTCCCTCCATTTAAAAAGGAAAAAAAAAACCCACATTGTTCCTTTTATTTGTTCATCGCCTTGGGTCTATAATATAGAGAGAGTTGTTTCGTTTCGGTGAACGTCTCGTGGTTCTTTCGTCTTTCACATTTTAAGTCGCGCAGGACCAAGAAAGAAAGTGGGGGGTGGCGGAGGTGGTGGTGCCCTTCCTCCGGCTCCGTGTCGGCCTCAGTAGAGGAGAGCTGGCCGCGGAGGGAGGAGGAAGAGGCGGGCAGTCTTCTGCGCACGCGCGCGCTGGGATTGCAACGTGCCCCGGCGGCTGCGGCGGCCGCGGCTGCAGGAAGAGTCACAGGCCCAGGGCGGCCGCGTGCTTTTTGGCTTTGAGTCTGAGGTCCGCGATGCTGGAGTTCTTGCTGGTGGTCTTGGCCGCCGCGGCCGCCGCCACCACCGAAGCGGCCGAGGCGGACTCGGCGGCCAGCGTGGCCAGAGGGAGCCCGAAAGGCGGCGCCGGGAACATCATGTAGGGCGCATGCGCGGCCAGGTGCGGGTGGAGGTGGTGGTGCGCGTGCGCCACGGCGCTGTCGAGCTGCAGCTGCGCCTGCACCTGAAAGGACAAGGGCGTCACGTTGCAATGACTGTCCTGAAAGGGGCAACGAGAGGAGAAAGGGGAGTGGGGGGGGGAGACAAGAGTGTTAGGACAACCACCATCTCAAACCCTCCCCACAGCCTCGAGGGCTCCAAGCCTTCTCAGCCCACTTGGCAGGGGAAAAGGCCAGCGGAACTCAAGGAGACTTGACTTCTGAACACACATTCAGTGCCACCCTTTGCCTTCATTTTTTTAGCGGCGTAGACTAAAGGGGTGTGTGGTTTGACTAACTGAGGAAGGGGATCCTTCAGGGTTTGTGGCTTGCATCGATCCCGGTTTGCTACCTTTCCCCTCATTTTGTTTTGTTTTATTTGTTGAATTTATATAACTTCCCTATACTCAGAGGTCTCACAGAATAAAATAAAATTACGAAACCACAAAATATATACAGTAATCAAAATAACAACAACAACCCAAGAACCACCACATATTAAAAGGCCATAGGATGTCACTCCTCATAAATGGAGCACTGAAGATGCTTAGGACTGGGCTCTACGTTTTTGTTTTAGTACCTGCTAACAGTAGGTTCATGCCTTTAAAAAGAGAGAGAAGGGTTCATGCGCACAAGCCTGATTGCGGCTGGATTGAGGGCTACAACCCTTTGCACCTAATAGTAAGGCCCACTGGGAAGAGTGGGACTTTCACTGAGCAAAATTTAACTAGGATTGCACTGTGGATTTATTTTGGGTTGATGAGACACTTAATCTCAGGGTTGTGGGTTTGAGCCCCACATTGGGCGAAAGATTCCTGCATGCCAGAGGGTTGGGCTAGATGACCCTTGCAGTCCCTTCCAATGCTACAATTCTATCACTCTGTGATTTGTGCAGCATGCTTACTGGGAATAAAAACCAGCAGCAATGTTCAATGGAATTTAATCCGTTAACATCGAAGCCTTACATTTGCACAACACCACAGGAAGCTGCCTTGTACCGAGTCAGACCATGGGTCCAATCCATCTCTGTATAGATGGCTACCCTTACAATGAGCAGAAGCAGCAGCACTCTGGGCCTCCAGGCCTGGGTTTGTCCCACCCCTACCTGGAGATACTGGGGGCTGAACCAGAGCTCTTCTCTATGCAAGGCAACTGCCCCAGCTCTCAGCTACGACAGTTTCCAAACAAACGAATGAATGGAGAAAACTAACCAAAACCTAATTGCTGGCACTGAAACAACCAAGTCATCATGTTCATGAAAGCAATAACCAGTTAATGGCATCTGAGGTATACAGCTCAGCTTCAGAACTTCTGTGACAGTCCTGAAAGATCTGGCCTCTGTCAAAACAAAAGTCCCTGAGCATGTGCAGAATGCCTTTCCTTAGGACCCAAGTAATCATAGCCAGTCCCTCACAGCTTTAGAATTAGAGCACAGCATAGTCAGGCCACAATTTGTGATTCCCCCCCCCCTCCAGGTCCTTGAATGCTTATTTAAGGTAAAGGTAAAGGGACCCCAGTCGTGGATGACTCTGGGGTTGTGGCACTCATCTCGCTTTACTGGCCGAGGGAGCCAGCGTACAGCTTCCTGGTCATGTGGCCAGCATGACTAAGCCGCTTCTGGAAACCAGAGCAGCGCACGGAAACACCATTTACCTTCCCGCCGGAGCGGTACCTATTTATCTACTTGCACTTTGACGTGCTTTCGAACTGCTAGGTGGGCAGGAGCTGGGACCGAGCAATGGGAGCTCACCCCGTCGCGGGATTTGAACCGCCAACCTTCTGATCAGCAAGCCCTAGGCTGTGGTTTAACCCACAGCGCCACCCGCACCCCATGAGTACTTATTTAAGACAGGCTATTTCCTGAAAAAAACACCTATTGCTTAATCCAGTGGTTTTCAACCATGGCACCCTGGGGTGCCTTGCATGATGGTCAGGGGTGCCGCGGGCAACACTGGCCTCCATTCCTGTTTCCTCCCCGCCCCCATGCCCTCTCGCATCTCTGCCTCCCAAAGGCTTGCACAGCTGTTTGTTGTAGTGCCCTGGCTACCTCTCGGGCTGGCCATGGAGTGCTGGTTGCCAGGAGCTGAGGCAGCCTTGGAGTAAGCGAGCGGGCGAGGAAGCCCAGCCAGCCAGTCCACCAGCCCTTGTGGCTGGCAATGGACAGGCAAATGGGAGGCCAGGCTGGCCTTTCTTGTGCTTGCTGTGTGCAAGACCTGCCTGGGAGCTGAGTGCCCAGTGCTGAAGGGGCGGCTTTCCACCAAGCAGGCCCAGAAGCACCCGCTGCTGCCACTGCTGCCTCCCAAGGTAAGATGATGGCCTCACATTCACCTTTGGTCAGTCTCCGTCGGGCCACTAAGGCTGGGAGCATCATCTTCCCAGGCCCCCGTAGGGCAGCGTGAGGGGGTACCTCTCTTTGGAGTGAGCTCAGAGACTGGGGTGTCAGCAGCAGCTGGCCGGAGGACCCCCAAGAAGAGAGGAGAGGAGGCTGAGGGAGCACTCCACAAGGGAGGGTGTTTGAAAAAGGGTGAGAGGCTGCCAGCTCTGCAAGCAAGGGGTGGCATAACTGGACTCCTGAGCCCCACAAGGGTGCCGCAGAAAGAATGTACTGTAGTTGGTTAAGGGATCCATGGACTCAAAAAGGTTGAAAACCTCTGGCTTAATCCCAAGTCTTTCTGTAGTTCCCAAGTAGTGGAAAAAACTGCCCCTGAGCACAGTCGCAGGGCCTGTATTATAACAGGTCTAAGCCTTGACTCATTGAGCCCTGAACCAAGTGGTAGTATTCATCCTATAAACATGTACAGAGTGTTACCCCTCACTGCCATATTTCAGGGATTGCGCAAAAGACTTCCAGGTCACATTATGTTGCTTCCATGCAAGCTTAATCCCCCAGCTCAGGCATGGGAACCTGTGGCCTGACGGTTGTTACTAGACTACAACTCCCATCACTTCTGACTGTTGGCATGCATATCCCTGGTTGCCTTTCTTCTGAGTTTACTCAACTGGCTGAGACTGATGGGAGCTGAAGTCCAACAACTGCTGGAGGACCACAATTTCCCCACCCCTGCCTAGCACGTTTCCTCTTGTAAACTAAGCCTCTCTGGTTGGCTAGACCAGTGTTTTTCAACCACTGTTCCGCGGCACACTAGTGTGCCGCGAGATGTTGCCTGGTGTGCCGTGGGAAAATTACTTTATATATAGTCAATATAGGCACAGAGTTAATTTTTTTAACATTTTCTAATGGTGGTGTGCCTCGTGATTTTTTTCATGAAACAAGTGTGCCTTTGCCCAAAAAAGGTTGAAAAACACTGGGATAGACAGCCGACAATCTGGTTGATGATTTGGTTAAATATGCAAGCTATTTCTCCTGTACGGCCTTGTGAAATGCAGTAAGTATGCACTGGACTGTGGATGGGTGCTCCTTCCTAATCTCCCTGAACGTTCTGAACTAGTTGGTTCATGAACTAGTTGGTTCATGTGCCTTCTGCCAGCAGCATGTACCTTATTGCAGGCTCTACTCATAAGTAGTGCTGCTTTGGCTATGGCTGAGAGGTACCCTCATGTGTTGACTGCTTCTGGTTTTCTGCTTGTGGTTACTGCTAGCTGGTTTTGCATGCTAGTTGACTAACCATAAGCAAAACAGAGGCTAATTGACTGCACTTCTCTTTCTCTCCTATCTCTACACTTAACACAGGCTCCTGCTTTCCAATGAGTGGGCTTGATTGCCCTTTATTCCCCCAGTTCGCTTGTTCACTCATCTGCTTTGACCATTTTTTTCTAAACACTTTTGCTTGATCATCTGTCCGCACCATCTGAAGACAGGTGAAGTAATTATCCTGCCCTAAGGTCCATTTAATTTAAAAAAAAAAAAACAGAGCAAAAGGAGAAACAGGCTGTGGATGCTAACCTGCCCCCCCAACAGCCCTTGGCTACAATCCTGCACACATTCAGTTTGCTTAAATGCCACTGAACTTCAAGACTGCAGCCTTGATAGCATCAAGACAGTGCAGAGGGCCCTCCTTTATCTTGTTCCCTTCCTCTCAGCTCTCTAATGACTGTACACATCTGTTGTTCTCAGTCATCTCCCATATGACCTTTATGGTGTTATTACCCACACCTTATCAACCCCAGCACCATCCACAGTTTGAGACAACTATTGTTGCCACTGCTTTTATTTATCATGGATGCAGACGACTGGCAGAGTCTTCTCTCCCCTCCTTACCCTCATTTCGCAAGGGAGAATCTCTCACCCTACACATGGCTCATGCAGCCCAGACCCATGCATGTTTAGTCAGAGGTTAGCCCCACTGCGTTTCATGTGCCCAGGACCAGTGCTTAAGAGACAGCTATTTGTCTACAACCAAATGATGAGAAGTTTCAATTTAGAGCACACTAATATCATTGCCATTAGAAGATTGACCACTAAGGTCAACAAGCCTAAAATGTGCAACTTCTCTAGGACAGAAGACAATTAATCTACAAAAGCTATGGAAGAAGAACCCACTGAGTTTTGAGGTCCAACATACCGGTACTTATTCTTAATTAGATTACTTAGAAGCTCCGTTGAAATCAGCTGGAGATAACTTCCAAGTAATTACATAATTCAGGGGCTGAGTTAGGAATGTTCATGCCCGTTGAAGTTATGCCAGAGTGGACTACAGTTCCCATCGTGTGAGGCCATTGGCTACACTGGCTGGGCCTGGTGGGAGTTTAAGGCCAAAAAACGTTAGGAGGACAACAAGCTGCCCACTTTGGAAGAGGACTTGACTGTGCCAGGGGTACCTTACCATCAGGCTTGTAAGGTTTGCTTTTCATTACCAATGTAGGTTGCTAAAAAGGGGAAATAAAAGCAGTATCTGTAGGACTCGGGCTCTGCTGTTAAAATTAATCCAGACTACATGCCTGCTAGTTCATAAAGCCACATAAAATTTGTGGAGTTTTTTTTTGTTTTCAGAAAACCACCACAACTGGCCACCCTCCTACTGATCATATTAGTAGAATTAAATAAATACACACACAGTATAGTCATGCACACCTATGTATTTTTGCATTCATTAACCCATCAAAATCAATTCCTCTCATTAGGGTGGAAGGTCAGGAATTCACAGGAGCCTACAGAGAGCTGGGTGGGCTCGCTGAGGCTGCCATCCTAAGTGAATTTACTAGGCAATAAGCCACATTAAACACCTTAAGTTCTGAGTAAACATGCATAGTAGGAGCTGAGAGACAGCCTGGCTTAAATGAGCCCTCAAAGCTGTGGTCCTCTGCCACAGGCCCGTGGTAGAGCTTCTGCTTTTCATGCCAAAGCTCCCAGTTTCAAATAATCCCTGCCAACTCCAGGTATTGCTGGGAACACCCATCTCTGAATCACTTCCAGTCAGTTTAGACAATCCTGAACCAGCTGGACTCATGATCTGACTCGGTATAACTTCCTGCGTCCCGCTTTCCAGAGAGGAAACCCCACGGCGTTTCCAAATACTAAGCATGAACGAGATCCGCTGAGCATCTAATGGGAAACCCAGAATCACTTCCCGACCCCTGGTGCGCACAAATGCCGCCTCAGCACATTTCGGACTATCCGGATCCTAAGCACTCTTCCTAGGAAGGAAGCTCCCTAGAGACCAATGGGACTTAATTCCCCTTTAAATCAGTACCACCATTTAAATCTGCAGCACCGAACGGCGGAGAAGCTGCAGCAGCAGCAGCAGCCCTGCGCGCCTTTAATACGCACCGGCCAAGTCCCAATGAACTCAACGGGAGCTTGTTTCCAATAAAGCACACGGAGACCGGGTCGGACTGCACTGCACCTGGCACTGAGGATCGGAGTGTTCAGTGCCCAGGCAAAACACACACGCGTCCAATCTCCCCCGCCCCCCCCGCAGGAAGGCAACTTTTAAACATCCCTTTTGCGCATATAATTGACCAGCCAAAGAGAGAGAGAGAGAGATAATGGGGCACCTGCGGGAAGGCCATATTGTGGCCCTTCCTACCATTGTGGGGCTGACGCCCACGGGATTCTCCCTTTGTACTTGCCTGCTGGAAAGGCATCCTCAAAGCGCCCACGTTCACGTAGGGGGCAACCCGGCACGCTTCAAACTGGCTGGCTGCTCCTATGAGGACTCCTGCAAGAACAGAGGCAGGGATCGGTCAGAAACTGAGCTAAAAAGCACAGGGCATCTAATTTTTATTTCACTTCGCTAGGAATGCTCCTGTGGCTCTTTGCGCGTTGGCAGAGCATATTGTGCCCAGTGGGGCTTATTTCCAAGTAAGTGTTCAGTCTTAGGCAAGGAAGAGCCTGGAGGTTTGGGGGAGAGGCAAAAGGAGGCCCCCCAAGAGCCTAGAATTTAAAGGGGAGGGTTGTATTCCCTGGCCCAGAAACGTTTGAACCCGTTTATGCGCGCCGCTGATAAAATCCACCTACCTTTGTGGAGTTGGTTTTCTTGCTTTCTGCATTTAGCTCTTCTGTTCTGAAACCATACCTGCGCAGACAGGAAGAAGGCGAGCTCAATTCAAAGCCGCATCTATCTATTTATCTACACACAGTGATTTCTCTGGCCATGCTTAACACCAGTCAATGACCCCAGCAGCGTTATCTTCCTGGCTCCTACTGGGAGCCTTCCTCTCCCGAATCCAAATCTTACTAGAAACTCCGCACTGCACGTGCAACCTAAAATAATCTAGGCCCACCGTTTTGACCAGGGTGTCCAAAGGGGAACGAGGGGAGGAGGTCTTGCATGCACCTTTAATAGTTAGTTGCATGACAAGCCACAGCCGCTGAAATTCCTTCTGTATTACTATTAAAGGGGCAGGCGAGACCTCTTGGTTTGCCTTTGAACACGCTAGTAAATTGGACGCTTAGGCGACAACCCTACGCACACTTACCTGGGGAAAAGTCTCACGAAACCAAGTAGGATTGGTTTCTGGGTAGCCATGAATAGGATTACACTGTTAGGTGCAATCGTGTCTTTTTTCCCTTTCTTTCTTAAAGACTTTACATAGTAATCCAGAAAATATAGTTAACCACATAACCAAATTTCAGTTTTCTTGAAGTTTCTTAACGATTTTAGGATCAACAAGCCCCCTCCCTCCCCGTTTCTAGGGAGAAGCAATTGTATCCCTTTCGAAATGTTGCACTCCAGAGAGTTTTGGATTATGTGCGTGCCAACATAAACTGTTGGGAGGTGACTTAAGTCTTGCTTCGACTTTCTAAAAAGGCAAAAAGCAAAGGGTTTCGCGTTCAGAGGAGTCTAGAAATTGGGAGGGAGTCTCGTTTTCAAGATTATTTACAGTAATCAACTTCCTTGGACTACTACACGTGATCCACATTTCAGTTCTTTAGCTCATATAAAAGTAGTCCCCTAGAACTTCAACACACACACAATTACACAAGCCAGTAACTGAATCTGTAACTCTGTGCATCTTACAGGTAGGTAGCTGTGTTGGTCTGCCATAGTAAAAAAAAAAAATAAAAAAAATCAAAATCCTTCCAATAGCACCTTAGAGACCAACTAAGTTTGTTCTTGGTATGAAGAAGTGTGCACGCATTATTTTGTTTTGTCTGTGCATCTTCACACCAATACCAACCTAGTTCTCTGATTTCCCTCACCACCTTTCTCTCCCCGCCTCAGTTCCGATCCAAAACATCATTGTATCAATCTCCTTTTCCTCTTTCACAGTTACTACTTTAGGCTTGAATCCTAAAGAAAGATGCTTCTGAAAACTTTGCATATTTACTCCGGAGCAAGACCCACGTTTCAATAGAAGTTTATCCAAGTAGGTGTGCTCAGAGTGCAAGGTGCAGGTTTATTTGGAAAGAGTTATGAGTAAAATCAGTTCGACTCACTCCCTTTCCGAGTAAAAGTGAGGCACAGCCCTTACACTTAATCTTCAATTTAGAGCTAAAATCCTATACACACCGACATGGAAGCAAACCCCACTGAACTCACAATAGGACTTACTTCTGAGTAGACAAGAATAGGATCGCTCCTGTTAAGCAGGGCAGTTAGATGGGCGAAATTTGGCTAGTTCCCGTTGGGTTAGGATAGAAGGGCCGTTTTGTTGCTAATTTTAATTCCAAACTGCGTTTCAGGGAGGGGAGAGTTTACTTGGGAGTCGTTTTGCAAAAAGGAATGGGAAATATTACAATGCCAGGGGCCAGTTGCATATCCCTCCGGCCCTCGGGAGTAGATTGCACCACCAGCATTGCAAAGGCAAGGAAGGCGCCTAGGATGGGCCAGGGATGAAGCTGACGAACGCCAAAGTTTGCCTGAGCGTCGCTCCCTCCCTCCCCGCTTTAGAATCGTAACTTAAAAGAGCGCAGTTCTAGGATATGGACAGTTGCCGCCTGTTCTGGTTCTTGCTCAATTACTTTCTCGGGGCCCGTTTCATCTTTCGCCAGCCGAATCCCCACCAGGCCTCTCCCCCCTCCTCTCCATCTCGCCGTGCTATCTAAACACACACACACACACACACACACACACACCCCACACACAAAATAACTAGTGATAAAGGGGTTTAGATGTTTGCGCAATAAGACCCGAGAAGAATGCGCTCATTAAAAGCCTGTAATATTAATTAGCTTTATCTTCAAGAAAAACGAAACACCAAAGTGTTTAATGACTCACTTTTGGGGGGTAATTACTGTCATAAAAGCTTCACTACAAAGAAGTTGGAAAATTCTCTGTTCCTCTGTGCAGTGGAGTGTAACACAGAAGCGGAATAATTGTCTCATTATTATGATAATCTAATTTGCTGCCATCGGAAGAGATGGAGGGGTGGGGGAGCTTCACTCCAGGCAAGGAGATAACTTTGGCAGTTGGAAATGGGGAAAAGTTTGAAAACCTGAGAGAGAGAGAATATGAGGTGTACCTACAGCCTTGGGGCCAGGTGAGCTTGGGCAGCCCGACCATATGCATTTCCACGCAGATGTAAGCCCCATTGAGTTCAATAAGGTTTGCTTGCTAGGGAGTAAGTCCCATTGAACTCAGAAGGACTGGCCTCAGAGTAAACCGGGGAGGGGGAGAGGATCGGGCACTTATTTCAGCCCCATTCATTTCAGTGGGAGTGTGTTTCACATCTCTATCACTGAAATCAATGGAACTTAAAAGTGCTTTAAAATCTTGAGCCCAGATTTATATATTGGGGGAAAGCGCTGGGGAGAGAGATCTGTTTTCCATCTCAAAGGTCCTCTGTATCATGTGATCCTTCTTCCCTCAATACCCTTTTAAAGGGGGGGAAGGGCAACGAGGGACGAGAAAGCTGATTGGGATCTTATTCTTTAAACTGTCAACATCTACAGACACGAATCCTGTCCTTTTCCACATTCAGACTAACATCCCAGGAATCTGACACACGCAGTGTGACGTTTCTTTCGATGGCGCTTCTTTCCAAGGAACCAAGATATGCCAAACCGATCCTGAGAATTATGACAGCCGGAGGTCTCCATTCTGGTTCCGCTTTCAGTGCAGAAGGCCCCACTGAGCAGAGTCGGTCCCTCTTCCAGGCAACAAGATAGGGCTGCGCGCTGACGTGTCAATAGGAACTTGCACGGGATCGCGACCGCGCAGTCCGATCCTGTGCATTTTCACAAAGCAACACACCTTTGAAAAGCGCGCCGTTAGACTGCGCGCCTAAGCGTGCTTACTCGAAAGTAAACCCACGGTATCTACTTCCGAGTAAAGATGGCTAGGGAAGAATGAAGCCGGGGGGGGGGGCGTTCATTTCAGCTTCCAGCCCATACCCCTGCAGCCTTCCAGACTCGCCTTCCCACCATCTGCCAATGGGAGCTGGGAAGCAAAGTTTGAAACAAAATCACAGCGAAGCGTTTTCTGGGGCTATTTAAAAGGAAGGAGCCTTAATGTATGCAAATCTCTGAAAGTTATTCTGTATGGATTATGGTGGGCACTGGTTATTCTTTTGTTGAGTCAGGCAAATCTCCCTCCGTAGGTATCGCCGCCTACATAGAAATATAGGCTAATATAGATATGGACATACAGTCACACCCCATAGCGCGGTGTGTGTTTATAAAATCAGAAAAGCAGAGGAGATAAAAAAGGAAGAATCTTTTTCTTTAAGCAGCTATGTCTTTCAAAAATTCTTCTCTCCCCCAACACTGTCTCTCACACAAACCCTTTTACACACACACACACACACACACACACACCCCTTTGCTACAACGTGGCTGTTCAGTGTCTGCCTTTATCCGATTACAAGATGCAGAGAAAAAGCCTTTAAGAGCCGAAGAGCCGTTTTGGTGCAGATGGCAGAGCCTACGAGCAACAAAGATGGAAGGAAGGGGGGCGGGAGAGAGAAGGTATCTGTTACAAGCCAGGAGTCGCTGCTTAGCCTCCCGGCTGCAGATGTTCTGGGGGCCTGGAAGTGCTCTCCATGTGTTCCTACAAAGGCGGCCCAGTTTTCTGCGGAAACGACGCTGGAATGACGAGTCACCTTCGCTCCCGGTGGACAAGGGTCTCCGGGCCTCTGGCTGGAGCCGCGCTTCTACCTCTGGACCCAAGTCATGCCTTTTCTGGACCAGAGCCTCTTTTTTTCTCTGGGGGTGGGGAACGGAGGCAGCTTGACAAAGATCCCCAGCAATCTCTGGACAGTGTAAGGGGAAGATGGTCTCCAAACAGCTCTTTGAAATCCGGCTGCATTAGCCAAGCCCAGCGCTTGCCTGTATCTGTTCCTTTTCTGAGTCCCTGGGGGACTTTTTTAATTACTTCCCCTTTAAAAAAAAAAGTAAATGGACTGTAACTGTGTACACTTTAGCAACTCCCAATTTCGTTTATTAGTCAGCCCTTCTATAAAGTTAATTCATACATCCGCCTTCTACTTTAAAAAGAAAGAAAGAAAAGAAAAGAAACTGAGCTAGGATCAATGTTTAAAGGCAGAAGGAGAATATAATGCACATGGACTCGGTATACCCCCTCCCCATGGAAAGCTTAGCTATCCGTAGTTATAGAAACGTGGACCGCATTTAAGCACACTACCAACCACACTTACACACCTACTGTACACACTCTCCTCAATTGGCTCAATTTTTTCCCTCACTAGCTACTGTTTCAGCTTTAGATTGTAAGCTCTTTCGGGCAGAGACCTTTGCTTTTTTTAAAAAAAAAAAAATGATACTGTGAAATACCATAGACCTGGGTGGCTCTATAGATAGCAAGCGGAGAATCGGAAGAAATGGGACACAATAGAGGTCAGCACATCTCGATGTGGGCGGCACTATGGAAGCAAAATTCCTACAATGCAGCGAGTTGGACTTGATGACCCTCGGGGTCCCTTCCAGCTTTACGATTCTATGAAGATGGAAACAGTCCCTTGTAGCCCCTAAGCGAAACGCACCAGGAAATGACATTTCCTCCCAACTCATAGGTGTATATTTAGGATGAGGCCGAAAGCGCGCAGATACTACAACACAAGGTCTGCTGTACTCCAGATTCGGCACTCTTGTCTACTCAGGACCAGGAACAACCTTTTGGTGGAAGCCCCCTTCCTCTCCTAGCGCCATACTATTCCCCCCCCCCAATAATCAAAGGCTTGCAGAAGGGCACCCACCGGATCCGAACCTACCGCTACCAACCATCCATGAAAGAGGAAACAAGTCCACCTTGTGACTTGTTGCTTGCCAATGCAGCGCGCGATCCTAAGCCTGTTGGTTCAGAACGTAGCGCAGTGGGAATGAATCCGGAGTCGTGCCAGCTCCCGGGGCAGATAGTCCGTATGAAGGTCCCTTCCCAGGATCCTCGTGGAGGAGCCCCTCCCCAGCAGAAGCCGGAAGGATTTCCATGCTTACCTGCACCCGAGCTTCGGACAAACCCAACCTCTGGCTGAGCTCCTCTCTCATGAAAGCATCCGGGTAATGGGTCTCGTCGAAGAGCCTCTCCAGCTCGTTCAGCTGTTCCAGGGTGAAATTGGTCCGGCTTCTCCTCTGCTTGATTTTCGTCTGTCCTTCGTCTTCCATCACTTTGGCATCCTCTTTGCGGTCCTTCAGCTCGGGGGAAACTGGAGACGGAGCAACAACAACAAAATAAAGAGGCAAAACCAAAACACCACCAGAGACATACAAGGAGAAAAAAAAAGCAACCACCCAACCATCCCTGGACCACGAGGTCAGCGCCTGATCTGGGTTTCCAACAAATACAAAAACTGCCTTATGCCATATCAGAGCCTTGGTCCATAGAGTTCAGAATTGTCTGCACTGGCTGGCAGCGGCTCTCTGCGATTTCAGGCCGGCGAATCTCTCACCAGCCCTACCTGGAGACGCCGGGGATTGAACCTGGGACCTTCTGCATGCAAAGCAGAATCTCTGCCACTGAGCTCTGGCCCTTCCCCCACTTGTGTTTTTACCTTAAGTCAAGCAGAAGGGGGTGGGGGAAGGAGGAGGAGGAGGAGGAGGAGGAGCGGCGGTGGCAGGGATCAATGAAACGCTCAAAGGTCACCTCTCTTCCCAGTGGCGAGGCTGAGGCGAAGGAGGGCCCAAGCAGAGCCCCGCGAGCTGGTACCCGGCGCCTGTGCAGCCGAGGGCGCAGCCTGGCTCGGGATCCTCGTGGCTACGCTTCAGATCCCAGGCCCACCAGAAGGGAAGCAGCATGTTCAAAGGAGGAACTTAGATGCTGCACCTCCTAGGAAGTGTAAGCCTCGTTGAATCCAGTGGGACTTACATTTATGCGTTATATTTATAAACCGACCCCTCTCTCACGCGCACACATATATGACCGCTGCTCCCACAGCGCAATCCTAGGTACATGTACACAGAAGTTAAAAGTCATACTGAGTTCAAAAGGGTGTTCACAAGTCTTAGCATGCAGTCTTAAAAAGTGTGCCTTTATGGGATAGCAGACTTTCCCTGAATGGTTTTGCCCTGGATCTTGTTCCAGGCAATGAAGGCCCACCCCTGGGATTGCCCTCCCTAGTCATTAGGAACAGAGTTCTCTATTTCCAAAGGACCAGGTCCTGTCCTCCTCCTCAACTTTTGTTTTGCCCGGACCGGACCGGGCGCGTTCTTCAGTTCTAAGGGCGCTGACCTGCGCGGTTTGATCGAAGAGGGCCCGGGGGTTTCTACCAGCAGTTCCCAAGGCCACCGCAGAACGCAGGTCCATCATATTTATTTATGTGTGTGTGTGTGTGTGTGTGTGTGAAGTTCAAGGCTAGAAAGGCTTTAAAAATCTGCCCAAGAGCTGGCTCTCCTCCTGCACAGCGGTCAGCTTGGTCTTTGACAGCGATTTATTATTATTATTATTATTATTATTATTATTATTATTAGAGACGCTCCGAGCAATGTATAGTCTACACCTGTCTGGGAAGGGGCAGCCGGTCTGTCCTGAGAACTCCAGGGTCTTCTCAGGGGGAAGAGAGGGAGAGGGACCTCTTTTCCCCAGTTCCGGTTCGGGACAACAAGAAACAAGTTCGGAATACGCACGCCCCGAAGTCCCAAAGACTTTAAGGTCCCCCTTCCTCCCTCTTGCACCGGTCACGGCACGCCTCCCATTGAAAGCACCGGCAAGATCCCATAGAACTGCAGCGCCCTTATGCTCCGCGTCTTCTCGACATTGGCGCTGGCTGCTGTGAAACCCGCGTGGCCTTTCAAGTGGCACCTTTTCAAAATCACAGCAGCAGGTGTCAATGGGGGATATGACACGCGACCGCCGCTGCAATGGCTTCTTGAAGCCTCCAGCTTGCGGGGAAGTCAAGGCATCCTTGCCTTTATTTACTAGGGAGGTGGAGAACGAGCTCCCTAAATGGTATCGTTATCGGAGCAACTGTTTTTGAACTAAGAAGAGTGCGCAAAGTTTGATCACCCGTCTGCTTTCTCCCACTAAACCTCCGTCTGTTTCCCCTTCACCCTGTCGAAATATATATTGTAGGCTCCTTGAGGCAGGGACCTTCCGACCTGATATTACTGTGCAGAACCCCGTGCCCATTCATTAAAGTATTGCTCATTTTCCCTCTGTCCTTCCGCAGCACCAACCGTGTCACACATTTCGCTTTGGACACTAGGCCCCGTGTAAACGTGGCGGCGTGACGCTGTTCATTCAGACTGTGGGGGGTTTCCTAATCTACAAACCGGGTTCCCCCGCTTCCTCCCTTCCCTCCCCGAACGTATTTGCCCACCGCCACGCCGAAGTTTGTTTACTGGAGCTGCGTTGGTCTCTAATCATATTCAGAATTTGTTTATAAAATCATTTCCGGATGATGTCTGCTGTTCAGTTCCGACCTGGAGAGAGCTACTTTCCTTGAACAAAAGAGTTGAAATAAAACCCTCCTCCCCCGACTATGACATCTGCAGCCTGAAAACCGCACGCAGGTATTCAAATATACTTGAAAGCCGAGGGGATCTTTGGATAAGCAAACAGGAGAGGTTTGGTGGGTTTTTGTTTTTTGTTTTGCAAAGAGCATTATCATTTATTCCTCTTCCTCTCCCCCACCACCCTACACACCAGTATAAAATCTTAAAGAGGAATAAAAGCGAAACACTTCGCTTGGATTTCAGCATTACTTATTAGCAGTGTTCCTAACATTGCATAACTACTTAGAAATGTATGGTTTGTTTTTAAATAACTATTCACCCTTCCTAGGAAATGCACTTGGAGAAAAAGAAGTACAATATAGGCTCTGTTCTTTTAGTGTGCCCAATATCTGATACTTTCATTCACAAATAAACAACTGCGTTTCAAACTTTTAATGATATTTGGGGAGGTTTCTAAGCCGCCTTAAACAGAAATAAATTCGTTTTATTTCGCATTTGTTTCCAGTGCCACATTCCCCTCCCCCTCATTTTACATTGCAAATAGGAAAGGGTCTCCATAGCAGGAGCAAATTAATTATCTGCTTCAATATTTTGATAGCTAGAACTCGGGGCCACATATTATTTTCGCTCAATTGGGAACAAAATAGTCAGCACGTCTTAATTTACAATACGTTGGGCTCCTACACTGCGTAAATTACTTTAAACCGGAGAAGATATTGGAGCCATTACAGGGATAACCTCCCGGACTCAAAAACCTGTCACCGTTTCCAGAACAGCTCAACGCAAAGCCTGACAATCAGGATTTTAGTCTTCCCATTTACTCACGGAGGAAATATATGTGCATATAACTAGACACATACATGCACATGCCAAACTATGGTCTGCCTAACCCAGGAGGGCGAGGGCTTGTGATTTTACAGCTTCCCTTCCTTGGGATTGGGAAGAGAGAAAGGACAAAAAAGCCCACATCCCCAAAACATAGCTAGAGTTCAGCCAGGAAAAAAGCGCCACACGTTATCAGGTCCCAGACGACCTGGACCGGACTAGCAGCCTACGGTCAAGAGATGGCCGGCTTGCGGTGTTCTCACAATCTGGCCGCTTTGAAACGGTCCAGAAAAAAAGTATCCATCCACATTAATGGAGGGGGCTCTTTTCCCAAGTCGAAAAGACCAGCCGGCTCCGCGTCTGGACGCCAACGCGCGCGCTCTGCCTCCTCCATCCGTTCTCTGGCAAGTTTCCCTGCCGCTGAGGTCCAACCGGACGTAGCAGCGCGCATTTGGGGTGGTGGTGGTGGGGGTTCTCGGAGTCAAACCACACACATGGTCCCCACCCCGCCCACCCCATACACACCAGGAAGCACCCTTCCCCCGATTCTCCCCCTCCCCCTAGTACTCCCAGCATCTGGTTCTTTACGCACGGTCCCCTGCCTCTAGCCAGTCCGCCAGGAGCCCCCCGACCCGCTGGGCAGAGGAGGGCTCGTTACCTTCGCTGAGCTTGGGGGTGCCCGTGTCCCTGGCCCTGTCGACGGCGCCCATGTCCAGCTCTCGGACCGGCGACCGGCCACCTGCGCCGCCGCCTCCTCCGCCTCCTGCTCCGGCCGCCCCCCGAGCTGCGGGGCTGCTGCCGTCCTCGCGGCCGGGCTCGCTGGATCCTCCGGACTCCTTGGCTCCCCGGACGGGTCCGCTCTCCAGAACCTCCCGGTAGGTGATGAGCTCCTTTTTCTCTTTCACTTTCTGATCAAACGACTTGGAAACAAAAGCGGTAAGTTCTTCCATCGCCGGCGCTGCGCTGGGCTCTTTTTTCCTCGCCCTCGCTTGCCTCCTCTAGCTGCTCCAAGCCCCCCAAGAAACACATCAAGGGGGTTAGGGAGGAGGAGGAGGAGGAGGAAGAAGAAGAAGAGGAGGAGGAGGAGGAGGAGGGGTGGGAGAAAAGAGGGGGGAGGGGCAAGGGGGGGGGGGGAAGGAGAGAGAGAAGCCGCAGAGGGGCTGGAGAGTTACAGGGGAGCTGATGCCTCGCAACTGGAGCGGGCTTGTGAAAACGCGAAGATCTTTGACAATTCTCCCCGCCAAGAGTTCAGATCTGATAGGGCTCGGAGCTCTTGAAGTCCCCACTATTTATACTTTGCGAAGCCTGCCCCTTGTTCGGAGCAAATTACCTCCCCTTTGGAACTGGGAAGGAACCCCCTTCTGCTGGAGCAGCCCAGCACCACCACCAAGGAGAACAAGAGCCAAACTGGGAAAGGAGGGGGAGGGAGGGAGGGAGAGAGGGAGGGAGAGCGAGGGGGGGAGGGAAATAGAAAGAGAGACCTCCTCCTCCTCCCTCAGCTTCCTCCCACCCCCCTCTTCCAGATCCAGTGGCCAGGGGTTGCTCTCGGCCATTAATCCAGGATTGACAAGAATCCCTAATTAATTTAATTAGGCGTGGATCTTGCGCTAGTGTCCTGAGTTAGTTAAACACGAGGGGGAGAGAGAAAGGGGGCTGGATCTGCAGGGGAGGGGCTACAGGAAAAATGACAAGGCTGCTGGCTCTGGAGAGGGGAGAAGAGCAGGAGGAAAAGAGAGAGGGCTACCCCAAACGTCTTCTTTACCAGAGCGCGGAGCTGGCCGGCTGGCTTGCTTGCCTCCTCGCCCGCCGAAGGACCAATTCAGCCGCGATGCCAAGGAGAGATTAGTGTTCCTTTGATCGGCTCTTCGCACCAGCCCCGCCAAACAACCAGCTAGATCCTTGGGCCTTCTAGATAAAATAAAAATAAAAATGCGGAATGCTTTGCTCGCCTCACACATTGCCAGCCCAATCCTAAACCCGCCTGGGAAGACGGCGCTTGCCCTTGAAGCCCAGGGACGAAGCGGGCTTCTAGCCAGAACCGCAGCCTGAATTAAACCCTGTACGAATGAGACCCGTTTAGGGTTGCGGGGAAGGAGCAGGGAGGCGAGACAGCAGCAGAGAGGTGAACTCCATCAGAATTGTCCCAGCCTGTGTTTGTCCCTTGCATGTGTTGTCACTCACTCTCTCAGTCTGCATTTCCTACACGTCGATACTAGACTTAACACTGATTTGAAACGGAGTATAATTCCTAATAAACCGCCAAAGGCTTTGCGATGTATATATATACACACACATATTGGTCTCCTTCCCATTCCTGCCTGCGCGATGGTACTAAGGTCTCTGGCTAATTCCTGGGACGCTGGGAGCGCTCAAGGCGCCGGGGGCTCCCCATTTTAGGGAATTTTGCCGGTAAAAATTCCCTAGACGTTTTCTGCTTTATTGGGGTTTTGGGTGCAGTGGATTCAGCCATTCTTTTGGAAATGCGAAGGGAGGCTGACATCTCCGGGAAGATACGCAGCAGTCAGATCAGTTTAGCCTGGAGATGCGCTCGGGTTATATGGAGAGAGGGGAAACCGTTCCTGTTTTCTAACAGTCGGGGCTGTAAAATGCCGAGAGATTAAAGCTTCTGTTGTGATTTTGCAGTGAATTAGATTGCGGTTGCTGCATTTTGCTTTAGGCTTCTATTCTTCATGTTGTTTTGGGTTTTTTTGGGGGGGGGCAATTTTCTCTCTGGGGTGGATTATCAATGTTCTTCAAAAAAACAAACAAAAAACAAAACTAAACTAAAATACATGGATTCATATATGATCTGAGATACATGAATGATTTGGGAAAATCTGGCCAGTCTCTTCTTCAGGACCTGGGAAACTCTTAGGTTGCAATCCGATGCACATTCGCTTGGGAGTTAAGTTCCATTGAACTCGGGGGCAGTAAAAGGACAGGATTGCAAAACAGGTTTGAGAAGTTGGTCTCGGAACTAACAGAACTGACTTGAAAGCTTGAGCTCACAGTTGAGACTTTTTTGGGGGGTGTAGTGGGCCTTCCCTCTTAGTAAATAGTTTGACAGTCGCGCTTCAGAGTGCACTTGTCCAAATGTAGTTTGAAAACAACCGCCTATTTCCATTTTCTCACCTGGAAAATGGGAGCATCTTTTTAAACTCGAGGTTGGAATATGTATTGCTAGTTTGTTCTCTCTCCTTTCTTTAATTATGTCCAGATATTTGAATTTAACGCTTTCTGGGGGGGGGGGGCCGCGCGCGCAGACTTTACACCTTGGACAGAGTGGTTCTGCAAACTATTCCAAGTCTGGATTATGAGTTAATTAACAATAAAACAAAACTGAATCACTTTTCCAATATGTGACGGGAAAGGGTGCTTCTCAAAAGGTGCTTAAAATATGTGATTTCTTTTGCATGTAGTTCAGGCAAACGATGAACTTTTAAATAATTTGTAGGAAAATTACGTGAGCATCTTCTTAACTCTTTGTGGTGGTTGCTGTTAAGCCTGTTAGAAATGTGTACTGTTATGTTCTATCGCCTAGGAGGGAATTGTTTATGGCCGAAAAGCTTAAAGAAGCATACATAGTTATTCTAATGGAAAAAGAACTGGAAAATGAAAGAATGGCTAACAACATTCAAGTGAATAATACATCACTTCAAAACAATCCCCACTGTTTTCAATTAAACTTCTACAGCATACTTCTACTGGAGGCACCGAGTGCTAAACTTTCGGAGACCAATCTTTTTCAGATAATTAACTGGCTGGGCCTCCCTTTTTAAATGGCAAAATTCAGTTTTATGCAAATTTTTAACACCCCCACGTGGATTCCACTTTTCAATACCGCCGATACACACAAAAAACAGATTTTAAAAAATAATAATATACAGAAAGGACAAGACACAAGTAAAGTGGATGCTTCCTGTGGAATTTGATTATAGGATAGAGAAACATGATTATACATCACCCTGTGGAATCCAGAAACGTGTAAATTAAATGTATACTCACGGTATTTTTCACTCCTATGCATGATTAGGTAGCCCACTATACTTTCCACTGGAAAGCATGATCCCCGGAAAGTCTGCCTAGAATAGCCTATATATGCCAGAATTATCAGAGCTAGATATCTGATTCAGGGCGCAAGCAATCATATACACACTTACCTGGGAGTAAGTTCCATTAAATTCAATAGCCCTTACTTCTGAGGAGACATGTATAGGATTGCACCGTAAATTTGGTATAACTGTAAGCAAGTTAAGCGTCTCAACAACCCATCACCTAGACTGCTGAATTGTTAACACCAGCAAATTTGCGTGAAATAAACACAGGAGGTGTAAGAAATTCCGGACACAACCTTTACTTTTTGCCGAAAGCAGTGGGTTTGCTCTGATATAATCCAAACCACCACTTGGAACCTCGAGCATGAAGTGTAGAAGCAAGTACATTTAGGATCGCAGCTGAAGTCTGGAAAAAAAAAAAGGATTTGTTGCTTTGAATCAAAGTTTAAGCCCGGATGCCTGAAATTTAAGCATATGCGTGAATGCATTAAGTTTCCTTGCGGGATTATGTTCTGATCTCCCATCTAAAAAAAACCCAGGACCTCCTTTGCCCCATTGAGCACAGCATTTCAGTTCCCTGTGAATAAACGTAGCGCTGCCGCACCGGGCAGTTTGAAGACCGGGGCCTATTCTTCTTGACCCACCACCCAGAAGCCATCCAGAGCAAAGCAAACAGCGGCTACTTTTACCCTTGTCAGACAAAAGCGTCTCGTCTTTACAGCAAAGAAAGGAAATGGTTTTCTCAGAGAGTCGAGGGGGGGGGGGATATGTCAATGTAGCATGAATTCCAGGAAAGGGCCAGCTTCTTTAATTACTCTTAGCTTAAATGAAAAACGATAAATTTTATTCTTACGTCCTCCTCCAATGGGGCGTCTAAACTCCCCTCCTTCCGCAACCATCACAACCCTTAAATAGTCTCAACTGGGAAACTAATTTGCACCTAACCTTAGAAAGCCCATCATTTCCAAGGGAGGAAAATTGCAGGGTGTTTTTTTTTTTTTTAAAGCAATTTGCAGATAAATCACTGCAGTTTTAATCACAGCGCACCTTATACAGACAGAATTCTGTGATTTATTCCAGGTCCTCCCCCACCTCCCACGCCGCTTTCTTTCCTGGGGAGGAGGCGGGTGTGGGGTGGAGGGAGAAGGTAAGGAATAAAGAAAGGGTATGAATGACAACTCGCACCCGCATCATCGTCATATATTTTTTTTAAAGGGAAAAAATATCCCTACGAGGACCAATTAATTAGATTTGTTTATGTGGTCAGCAATGTTGCTTAAATAAGGAAAAGCAAAGAAAGAGGAAGAACGCCGAATAGCGAGCTAGCTAGCCTACTAGACTGGGGTGGGGGGGAGGGAAGAGGGGAAAAAAGTGGCCTTTCTAATCGATGCATTCGGCGCTCTTCGGCTGGGCTGCGTGAATAGATGAGTTCCGGGGATCGTCTAGTCAGGCCTGAGAGGCGGAAGGAGGCGCCGAAGCTGAAACTACGGAAGCTCAGCGGCCTTCGGCGGGCGCGCCGGCTTCGGAGGTAAATGGGCTCGCGCCGGTGGCCCCGGTTGCTATGGTTGCGGTGGTGCCGTTGGGCCTTAAGCCTCGGGGACCGAAACAAAAACAATGCCCAAGGGGTGCGTGGGTGTTGGAGCGGGTTTCGCAGGAGGGAACCGCTGCGGCCTAGTTCGCAGGCGCCTCGCCGGCCTTGCCATCTCTGTCGCGGGAAGCGGGGCAAGGCTTCCTTAGGCCTCGGCTCGGTGGGTGGGTGTTTGGCGTATGCGGAGCGCCAAGCTCCCCGTCCCCTGCTGGCTTTAGCGAGGGGAGGCCTCGCTCTCGTCATTTTGGCGCTGCCTCCTCCAACTGTGCTCGCGTGGGCTTTCGCTCTCGCATCTCCTCCGGCCTCTCGGAATTAGAAGGATGGGAGGGGGAGGGGAACTGCCTTTCTCCGAAAACGCCTCTCCCAAACAGCTTTTAAGACTCTGGGCCAGGCTTCCTCAACCTCGGCCCTCCAGATGTTTTTGGCCTACAACTCCCATCATCTCTAGCTAGCAGGACTAGTGGTCAGGGATGCTGGGAATTGGTCTCAAAACATCTGGAGGGCCGAGGTTGAGGAAGCCTACTCTGGGCGGACGTCTTAGGGCCCTGGCAGTTTCGTGCCAAAAGCCGCCCCCCCCCCGAATCCTGAAGTGGGTGCCCCCGTGTCTCACCCAGCACCGGGCATGTTGAAAGAGAGCAACAGAAGAACTCAGCTGGATCAGAAAAAAGGCCCATCTAGCCCAGCATCCTGTTCTTGTAGTGGACAGCCAGTTTGCCTGTGGGAAGCCTGCTAGCAGAGCAGGACACACCCTCTGCACTTGTGATTCCTAAGTGAACAACTCAGACATACTGCCTGCACCCAGAGTAGGATCCAGGGGCCTAATGCAGCTAATGTCCATGGATGAAAGTCTGCTGCTCTTTCAAAGCCCTCCTAAGATGGTGGCCTCACTACAACTTTGGGGAGCGACTTCCCTATGACTTAGGCATTGCGTGAAAGTAGCAGCTCTTCTATGTTTGCCCTGTATGGACATTCAGATCCAGTGGATAGTCTCAACCAGAGGGAGATGTGAGAGAGGGAGGAAAACAAACCCTCTCTGCTTTCAACCCCCCAAACATGGTTCTTTTTACACTTGTGTCATGTCCCGCACCCCACCCCCCACTTCCCTAGTTGCACCAGTAACCTGTGTGGCAAATCAATTTATTGGAAGAGGATTACTTTTGGGGGGGGGGGAGTGAAAGGTGCTGCAGCTTCACTTCCCAACTGCATGTGGCTTGCTTTGTCAGATGCCACATCTATTTTGTTTTGTCCCTAATTTGGCAGTATATATGAGAACAAATTAACCATGATCCTCCAGTTGCATGATTATTTGGAAGAGATTCTGGTTGAGGTCAATGGGGTTTCATTTAGATCACATATAAGTCCTGTTTTAAAAGAGCTGCATTGATTGCCAGTTCATTTATGGTTCCAATTCAAAGTGCTCTGGGTGGTTCTGCCACCCTGGTGGTGGTGGTGGCAGCTTGAGGAGAGAGCATTGTGGCAGCCCCTAAGTTGTAGAACTCTCTCCCCACAGAGGTGCACCTAGCAGCTTCAGTATGTAGGTTTCACTGAATGCTGAAGACATACCTCTTTGGCCTTTGACATCTGAGATATATATTTTTAAGACCCACTTTTTGTGATTGTGTTCTTTTAAAATTGTTCCTAACGTTATATTTTAAGTTGCTATAACCTGCCATTGGACTTAAGGGTGAAGGGTATGGTTACAGGTGGGTAGCCGTGTTGGTCTGCCATAGTCAAAACAAAATCAAAAATTCTTTCCAGTAGCACCTTAGAGACCAACTGAAGTTTGTTCTTGGTATGAGCTTTCGTGTGCATGCACACTTCTTCAGATATCTGAAGAAGTGTGCATGCACACGAAAGCTCATACCAAGAACAAACTCAGTTGGTCTCTAAGGTGCTACTGGAAAGAATTTGATTTTGTTTTGGGTGAAGGGTATGTTATTGTTATTATTAGTGATGTGTATGATAATAATAATAATTTACTTCCAGGTAAATTTACATTGGTTCACAAGTTGAATAAAGCTAGCTCCTACTGCCTGTGCTATTTTTGACATGTATCTTCTAAGCTGGCGATTCTTGTTTTAGTATTGTATACTGTATTAGTTTCTCTTCTTCCAAACACTTTCCTTCATTCCAGAAAGTTAGATTCTTAGAAAAATGTCCTCTTTAGTCCTCCTTATTCCATTCTTCAATTTTTACTGAGTGTAAGGCCAAGTTTCTTGCCTTGTTTATGTTCATCATAATTGCACCAAACTTTAATGGAGGTAATAGTTTATTTAAAGCTGGAATCTTATGCATAAGTACTGTACCTGGGAATAAGTGCTTGAACATACAGTGGTACCTCGGGTTACAGACGCTTCAGGTTACCTACTCCACTAACCCAGAAATAGTACCTCGGGTTAAGAACTTTGCTTCAGAATGAGAACAGAAATCGTGCAGGGCAGCGGGAGGCCCCATTAGCTAAAGTGGTACCTCAGGTTAAGAACAGTTTCAGGTTAAGAACGGACCTCCAGAATGAATTAAATTCTTAACCCGAGGTACCACTGTACTAGGATTTCCAAGACAACACCCATTTGTTAGGGTGGAAGCTTTTCCCCGTCTTCCCCAAGGAAAAAATGAAACTTGCTTCACACACTTGGGGGTTCCCAATTACCATTCCTAAGGACAGTTACTTGGAAGCAAGCTCTCTTAATTTCAGTGATAAAAGTAAATATGATCAGGATTGTTGTTTGCAGCTTTGGAAAAGGTGTTACAAGAGAGCAGGTCTAAACTGAATACTGGTGCATGGAGATTGGTAAGGGTACAGCAGGCTTTCTATGATAATGTTTAAGATTTCATCTGATGTTTACAGTACTTTTGTCTTTTTAAAAAATAGCTTGTTAAAATGGGTCGCCGCTCATCAGACACCGAAGAAGAGAGTAGAAGCAAGAGAAAAAAGAAACACCGTAGGAGGTCATCTTCAAGCAGTTCTTCTGATAGCAGAACTTACAGCCGTAAAAAATCAGGAAGGAAGTCAAGGTCACGGTCTCGAGATCTCCAGTTTCGTTCACATTCATATGAAAAGAGGTAAATGAATTAATTTGTATTGGGTTTTGAAAGTGTTTGTAGAAAAGGCTACTTAAAATATTTAGCAGGCATAATTCACAGCTTGATCCAACATTCTGCTGTAGATAATGGCATATACAGGCAATGACCAATTTACGTGTGTCCAGTTGACGTGCGACCATGCATGCACGCATAGCGACAACCCACATGTGACTCGAAAAGGGGGTGGAATGGGGTGGGCGGGGAGAGCTTATGTGCGCTGCACTGATGCATGGGGTGGGGGTCTGGAATGTAACCCCATGCAAAGCAGTCGTTGTGGCATAAAGATCCAGCAAAGGCACAAAGAAACAAAATATCCCCCTTGCTCTGGTGTTCATCCAGGGCTACTGTGTGAGTGCTCTGCTCCAACTGGCAATACCTTTTGGATTGAGGCACTAGTGGAGAGGAAGGTAGAGCTGCTGGTTGTTTCTTGCACATCATCCAGTGTGCACTGAAGTGGTTTTGGATTATTGCATGGGTGCAGTGCTGCATTCCATATACTGGGGGCAACACTAACAATCAACCAGATTTTCAATCCAAAGTGGGTAATGCAGGTTGGCTCTGCCTTATTTGGCTTGCATAGGATGCTGCTTCAGCTGTGTCCAGACAAACTGGATTACAGGCGTATGTGGTTGAATCTGGATATGCCACCGGGTTATGTGGAAGGAGAGGATCAGGTATTAAGTCCCCTTACTGCTCTCTGGTTAGTATAAATTTGTGGACATAATTTGGGGCATCTGTTGTTTACGTATCAATTCCTGTGATTGGAATGTGGCCCAATCTCACCCACTTGACACCTCCCCGATTATGTTTTTCATAAAGCTCCCTTAAATTTGTTTCTTGTCATGCTCTTTATTCCTGCTTGTTTAGTGATTATTACTTTTCCAAGTTCAGAAACAGCATCTACCTGCTTTTTATCTAGGGTAGTTCCTTTCCTTATCTGTGTAATAGTAATCACTTTGTAAGTTTGTATTTGGTATTGAGGAACTACCATATTACTGGTAATAAATAAAACTTGTACATTACTGAAATTTCAGTAAAAATATAATGACATTGAAAGAAAGCTTACTTCTTGCTGAAAATAATATCATTTACAGTCATTCTTACGGCTTTTGATGCTTCTTTTTATATTTTAGTTGAAAAGAAACAAATATTTATAAGAAAGTTTCTCAGTCCAAAATTAGAAAATTATTATGTGTTTTCCAGTAGACAATAGTGTCCATTTCTCAGAAAATAGAATTGACGGATGTATTCTTTTTTCCTTTGCACATAATCTGTCCATTCAACTTGGCAGTTTCAAGAATGTTGATAAATCGTTCCTGGCTAAATGAACAGAAACTTGTTCCAATATCTAGCAATTTTGGGGGGCCATTTTTTACAAATCCAAAATCGGTTAGATGGAATGAAAGAGAAGCTTGTTTGTCTAAATATTCAACAATATAACTCTAGGATCTAATTTTACCAGATTTCCACTAACATGTTAGATAATTTCTAACACCTGGATGTATAAGAGCATAAGAAGAGTCTTGCTGGATTTCTTAGAGGCCTAGTTCAGTATTCTGTTTTCAGCCATGGCTAACTGGATGCCTAGGACATGTTCAATACAAGGTCATGGATGCGGTAGCCCTATTTTTCTGTGGCCCAAGAAATGGTATTTGGAGATATGCTGTTTTTGATCTACGAGGCAACATATAGACACCTATATGAAGGCTGAAAATAATTTTACATATATGGTGTTAGTTGGTGAATACTTTTAAAATTAATATCTAGTGAGTTCCAATGAATGTAATTATTCAGTGTTAATCCTATTTTGGCATTGTTAGCTTCTCCAACATTTTAGGTAAAGGGACCCCTGACCATTAGGTCCAGTCGCGGACGACTCTGGGGTTGCGGTGCTCATCTCGCTTTATTGGCCGAGGGAGCTGGTGTACAGCTTCCGGGTCATGTGGCCAGCATGACTAAGCCGCTTCTGGCGAACCAGAGCAGCGCATGGAAACGCCATTTACCTTCCCGCCGAGTGGTACCTATTTATCTACTTGCACTTTGACGTGCTTTCGAACTGCTAGGTTGGCAGGAGCAGGGACCAAGCAACGGGAGCTCACCCCGTCATGGGGATTTGAACCACTGACCTTCTGATTGGCAAGCCCTAGGCTCAGTGGTTTAACCCACAGTGCCACAGTCAGCTCTTAATATGAAGCATTTAGCTTCAAAAAGATGAAGCTTCAGCCTAGTGCTCTATTTACTTGCATGTCTTCTGAACTTTTTCAATTTGGCAGTCACAGTGTTTGTATGTGTGTGTAGGGTGGATTTTTTTTAAAGAATCTTATCTGTAAAGACATTAACAGAAGCAGAAGACATTAAGAAGAGGTGGCAAGAATACACAGAGGAACTATACCAGAAAGATATGGAGGTCTCATACACCCCAGGTAGTGTGGTTGCTGACCTTGAGCCAGACATCCTGGAGAGTGAAGTCAAATGGGCCTTAGAAAGCCTTGCTAACAACAAGGCCAGTGGAAGTGATGATATTCCAGCTGAACTATTTAAAATTTTAAAAGATGATGCTGTTAAGGTGCTACACTCAATATGCCAGCAAGTTTGGAAAACTCAGCAGTGGCCAGAGGATTGGAGAAGATCAGTCTACATCCCAATCCCAAAGAAGGGCAGTGCCAAAGAATGCTCCAACTACCGCACAATTGCACTCATTTCACACGCTAGCAAGGTTATGCTTAAAATTCTACAAGGCAGGCTTAAGCAGTATGTGGACCGAGAACTCCCAGAAGTGCAAGCTGGATTTCGAAGGGGCAGAGGAACCAGAGACCAAATTGCAAACATGCGCTGGATTATGGAGAAAGCTAGAGAGTTCCAGAAAAACATCTACTTCTGCTTCATTGACTACGCAAAAGCATTTGACTGTGTCGACCACAGCAAACTATGGCAAGTTCTTAAAGAAATGGGAGTGCCTGATCACCTCATCCGTCTCCTGAGAAATCTCTATGTGGGACAAGAAGCTACAGTTAGAACTGGATATGGAATAACTGATTGGTTCAAAATTGGGAAAGGAGTACGACAAGGCTGTATATTGTCTCCCTGCTTATTTAACTTATATGCAGAATTCATCATGCGAAAGGCTGGACTGGATGAATCCCAAACCGGAATTAAGATTGCCGGAAAAAATATCAACAACCTCAGATATGCTGATGATACAACCTTGATGGCAGAAAGTGAGGAGGAATTAAAGAACCTTTTAATGAGGGTGAAAGAGGAGAGCGCAAAATATGGTCTGAAGCTCAACATCAAAAAAACTAAGATCATGGCCACTGGTCCCATCACCTCCTGGCAAATAGAAGGGGAAGAAATGGAGGCAGTGAGAGATTTCACTTTCTTGGGTTCCATGATCACTGCAGATGGTGACAGCAGTCACGAAATTAGAAGACGCCTGCTTCTTGGGAGAAAAGCAATGACAAACCTAGACAGCATCTTAAAAAGCAAAGACATCACCTTGCCGACAAAGGTCCGTATAGTTAAAGCTATGGTTTTCCCAGTAGTAATGTACGGAAGTGAGAGCTGGACCATAAAGAAGGCTGATCGCCGAAGAATTGATGCTTTTGAATTATGGTGCTGGAGGAGACTCTTGAGAGTCCCATGGACTGCAAGAAGATCAAACCTATCCATTCTCAAGGAAATCAGCCCTGAGTGCTCACTGGAAGGACAGATCCTGAAGTTGAGGCTCCAGTACTTTGGCCACCTCATGAGAAGAGAAGACTCCCTGGAAAAGACCCTGATGTTGGGAAAGATGGAGGGCACAAGGAGAAGGGGACGACAGAGGATGAGATGGTTGGACAGTGTTCTCGAAGCTACTAACATGAGTTTGGCCAAACTGCGGGAGGCAGTGAAGGATAGGCATGCCTGGCGTGCTCTGGTCCATGGGGTCACGAAGAGTCGGACACGACTGAACGACTGAACAACAACAACATCTGTAAAGACCCACCAGGCTTTATAGATGTGATTCTTGTATGTAGCGTTTAGATGATGATGATGATGATGATAATAATAATAATAATAATAATAATAAAACAACAACAACAACAACACAACAACAACAACAACAACAACAACTTATTTATACCCCGCCCATCTGGCTGGGGTTCCCCAGCCACTCTTAAACTGTTCCCTCTCTGAGAGTAATGCATTTCAGACAGAGACAGAACCCCGCTCACGCTATATAATCTCCTTCAATATCCTGTCGTAGAGTGGAATCAAAGCAATTTTGCCTCTGCTGTTTGATGTCCTCTTTGAAAATGGACAGAAATGAGCCAGTACTTAAATTCTAGCAAGATGCCCACCAAGGGTAGGAATGTGTATGGAACTATGAAGCTGGGCTGCAGCTCAGTGGATGGGTGAATGTCAGTCGCATCTTTCCTTCTCTGCTGGATTTGCCCACCTTTCTTTTCCAGGCCCCTTGTGCATGGACCATTGCTTCTGGCATTATTTAATCTCTTCGTTCTGCACCTTTACCTTAGCTGCTTCCTTCCTTTTTTTACTTTCATTTCTTTTCAGATATGGTTCTTCCTCATGATCACATTGTTATGTTTGTCAGATGATTGGACCGTAATATCAAAATGTGTATAAGAAATGTATGACTCATTGGATAATGAGTTAAGGTTGTTTGCCTGAACCTTTGGAGACGATGTCCCTGATTTTTTAGGACCTGCACTGTCATTGCATTGTCATTTTGTTGTATTTCTAGATAGTAACTTTGCTTGTCACTCTCACTTCTGTTCTCCCACATTTTTTAAAATTCTTTCTTCCAGGCCTCTGAAATATTGCAATATCTGTCGCTTTCAGTATTTTTTTAAAATTAAATTTTTAACAACATAATTTTATTAATCCAGTTTTCCAAGATAGCCTACAAAAGAGAACCATAAAACAAATATAAAACAGATCAAGAACATCAAAACAAAAGCAGTTATCATAGCAACATTAAATTACAAATCCTGGACAATCTTTTTTGGGGGAAACGTTCTAAAACATGACTCTCCGGGCAACCCAGTCAGGTGGTGGCATTTAAATAATAGTAATTATTATTAAGAAAGCCTACAGATCGGCAGGGATATTTAGAGAAGGACCTCTGGTGCCAGACTTAACAGGTAGGTTCCTTTTTTTAAAAAAGAAACAAAACGAAAGCCTTTCTGTAATTTGTATTGATTGTTAGACCCACAAATAGCTCTGAGATGAGTATGAGGATCAGACTACTGGCTATTGATGTCTTCCATGAGCTGGGTAAAGCAGTTTTGTTTTCCTATGCTACCCTTAACTCAGCCTGGTGCCTGAGGGTTTGGAGTGCATTGTTATTGGATGACACTTGACTCCTTTTCACTCTTTTGTTAAGTACTTGAGAAGTTTCTGTGGTTCTGACTGGGTGCCTGGAGGTGGTCATGGGCTGAACGAGGGCTGAAAAACTGTGGCACAATGTAGACAAGACAGACATGCTCCTGGTCCGGAGGAAGACAGAATCTGTAGTAGGGATTAAGTGAGTTTTGGATGCGGGTGTAGTCCCATTGAAAAATCACATTTGCAGTTGAATATTCCTGGATACAACTTTACATCCAGCTTGTTACATTGTGATTGGGCAATGTGCTGTGCATGGGTCCACCCTATGAAGAGTCTTTGGGAAGCTAACTGTAGTGGGCCCAGAAAGCAGCAGCAAGGATGTGGACACACATCCATGGGACTATGGTGCAACATCTGTGCTCACTGCCAATTTACTTGAGGGCTTAGTCCCAGGATACCTGAGGAATTGCCTCCTTCCATGTCATTCTGTCCACTTCCTAAAATTAAGGAGAGGCCTTTTTCTGTGTTCCACGTAGGGTTGTGACATATGGTTGAGACCTTCGGGTATAGGGCGGTATAGAAATAAAATAAATACCAGTAATAAATAATAATTGATGATAACGAGAGACACGGTTTCTTTAGTGGCCCCACCGGTATTATTACCTTTGTTCATGAAGCGTGGCCAGCCTCCTCTCTGATTGTCTTTCATCAGCTAGTAAAGAAATACATTTTTATTCTGACAAGCTTTTGCCTGCTAAATAAGAACTCATAGAATGGATTCGTAGAATCATAGAATTGGAAGGCACCACAAGGGTCATCAACTGCCTGCAATGCAGGAATCTTTTGACCAATATGAGGCTAGAACCCACGATCCTAAGATTAAGAGTCTTATGCTCTACCTACTGAGCTATTTCACAGGTCATTTATACATGTGATTCTGCCATTGTAGCTTGTAAATGAATGTTTAATGTATTTCATGTCTTTTTATTGCTATATCATTGTTATTTTTTTTAAAGTATTTATTAACTTTTTCCAAACATCAACAAAATACATAAAACAAACCAATACAACAATTACAAACACCTTACAAAAATAAAAAATAAAAACTATTACAAACTACAAACTACAAAAACAAAAAGTTATTTGTTTAAAAACCGCTTTTCCCCTTAACATTGTTGTTTGACTTCCTCTCGTCTGCCCTTTCTGCCTTCATTGTCATTCATCTTTAGTAATTTCTTTACATTATACAAACCATATTTTCTAAAAAAATCTTATCCATTTCTTCAACTATTATCCTAATTCATTATTTCACATTTCCTTAACACTTAACATAATTCTAAATCTGCAGTCTAACTTTTCTTCCAAGTTCCTTCTAGATTTCAATCTTACTATACTTTTTCAAATACAATTTAAATTTCTTCCATTCTTCTCCCACTGCGTCGTCCCTCTGGTCACGGAGTCACGGAGTTCCCCGGTCATCTCAGCAAGTTCCATATAGTCCATCATTTTCATCTGCCATTCTTCAATCGTTGGTAGTTCCTCTGTCTTCCAGTTTTTAGCTATCAAAATTCTAGCTGCTGTTGTGGCATACATAAATACAGTTCTATCACGTTTTGGGATATATCATTGTTATTTTAATATAGTTTGCTTGTATTGTGACTTTAAATTGTTGTAAGCTATGCATGGACACTAGATGGGTGATATTTTTAAAAATATAATTTAGAGATTCTCTCCCATGTAAAATATTGTAGGTTTTCCCAACACAGTCTATTGCCTCCCAGTTTTCAGACAGGAAAATTTTCAGCTATGTTGGCAAAGTAAATCAAGGAGAAATGACCAGACTAGGATATCAGATGTTATTTTATAAAAGATAAAATTGCCTGTTCAGAATTTTAGATGACAACGTAATGTTGTAACTATATCTGGATCTTATGGTAGAATAAAATTCAATAAATCTGGTTAATTTCTTTATAGTTAATCATAGGTGATAGTTACAGGAAACATTTTCTTCAGAAAGTTCTGATAGGTAGAATGCCTTCACATTTGTTTTTCCTGGTCCTGTTTTTAATATTGACATGTATCCCCTAAAGGGACATAGTGGGATAATATCAACTGCAATGCCAACATTATGCAGATGACACGCAGCTTTATGAATATCTCTCTTACAGTGCAGATATGACTATCTGACAGATAACACCAAGCTTGAAGAAACCCTGGAGGCTGGATGAGAACCAGCTGGCTTATTTGAATCCAGAAAGATCTAAGTATTTGCTTTGAGGATTTGGCTAGCACCTCTGTCTTGACCTCAGTGTAGGATACACCCCTGGCTGTTAAGATAATATAAAATCTCAAGGTTATGCTGGATTCTGCTTGATCTTTGAAGAATTAAATTATGGTGATTGATAAAAGCAACTGGTTTTTTTCATTTAGTAAATAAATTCCAGTTCTTCACAGATAAAGATAAATATGTCTTTAAATAGAGTAAGCCATTGAGAACATTTTAGAACACCATGCCATGAGACATATTGTTTGCAAAGTATGTCTTGCAGAATCTAACTCCAGTTTCCTTGTTGATTAACCAAGCTTCCAGTCAGATGATGTACAATTAGTTTTTGCTTGAATATCATTCTTTTAAATAATGAAATTGGGTGATTGAGCTTCTGCCAGTTTGGAAGCCAAACAGGGCCACCCCAAATAAGATAGTGGTTTCCACATACTCAGAAAATTCTGTAGGTTTGCAGGAGTACTCAATTTTGTAAATACAGTAAGCAAGTAAGTTCCTCCCCACCCCCCAACCTATCCAGCTTTCAGGACTTACGGAATATTTATGGCAGTTATGCCTACAGAGATAAATCATATTAAGTGGCCTGGGAATTTCCTTCTCCTTCTTGAACCTATTTTTTTCTTCTTCAGGGGTGGAAGTGAATAGGTCATTGGAGAGAGCTCTTGCTCAGCTGAAAGTCCCTCTTGCTCAGCTGAATGGCCCTGTAGTAATGGCACTACTTCACTGAATACTGCATTGAGTATCCATCCAGAAACAGAAGGTGCATGAAGGAGTTCATGCCATTTCTAATGCTGGTCTTATTTAATGTGGAAAATGACCCCCCCCCGCTTAAAAAACAAACAAAAAACAGCAGTGTGATTTAGTGTGTGCTCTGCAACCTAGGAAGAAAGGATGGAGCTTCTGTATACAGTTGAATGCAGAATTCAGCTAGGAAGTGTCATGTTGCCTTGAGGATGACTCAGGATTGGAGGACTCAGAAGTAGCCCCACTTGGTGGGAACGCTCAGCACCCCCCTATAAACTGACCTTGTCTGAAAACATGTCTCTCCCTTCATCATATCCTGGGAGTGACTTCCCACTAGCTTCTCCTGCTCCACAGGAGCATACAAACTCAGAATCAGCTACAACAGAGCTTTCCAAACTTTTCATGTTGGTGACACACTTTTTAGACTTTCATCATTTCACGACAGAGTAATTGAGTTTTACCAGCAAACCAGAGGTTAAACCAGGCTTCCTCAGCCTCGGCCCTCCAGATGTTTTTGGCCTACAACTCCCATGATCCCTAGCTAGCAGGACCAGTGGTCAGGGATGCTGGGAATTGTAGTCTCAAAACATCTGGAGGGCTGAGGTTGAGGAAGCCTGGGTTAAACTAACCCCTTTCCAGCCTTGGAGGAGCATGGGGAACATTTGCGTGACACATCTACACACTGCAGTTGACACACTAGCGTGCTGCAACACACAGTTTGGAAAGCTCTGAGCAACAGACCCGCCCAACATATAGCTCTCCCAGGGGGCCAGAACCACTGGAACAGAATGCTTTGCCAGCTACCTTAAGACTTCAGGTGACCTTGGTCCTTGATACTTTACCCAGCAGAGTCCACTGAGAGCTGCCTATTGCTCTGCTGTGCTTTGGCTTGTCTGGACTTGACCTCATTTACTTGGCCTGATTGGAAGAAGTGCTGGTTGTTGTAACCATTTCTACCTTTCTCAGCAGAAAAGGGAAGGAGAGGGTTTGTGGGGCAATTTAAACAGGTTAACCTTTGCTGTAACTTCCTGTTGGGAAGCACTGTTCCACAGATGCGGGTGCAGTGATTTTTAATGTGATTTTATGCAGACTTGGCCATTGTGCATATGTGTTTTAATTTAAAAGACAAGAACAATTGTATTGGCAAGCCCATGTGCATGCCCCAATTGGCAGTACTGCATCGTTCTCCAGTGGGAAGCACCTCTTTATATAGAATAAACCTGCTGGGAGGACAGAGATGCATGCTATGAACTGATGATAACTTAAATTTACTTCATATTTCCCAAAGGAAGTACCGTATATTGCGGCGTATAAGACGACTGGGCGTATAAGACGACCCCCAACTTTTCCAGTTAAAATATAGAGTTTGAGATATACTCGACCACAGATTCTCCACCTGGCGTATAAGACGACCCCCGACTTTTGAGAAGATTTTCCTGGATTAAAAAGTAGTCTTATACGCCAGAATATACTGTACCTCTCTAAGTAGTATAGGTCCTAGTGGGAAAAAATACTTTATGAAATCATCTGAGACTGGCGTAATGCTGTATAATCTCCATAAAAATGCATGGGATGATCTAAAATTTTGTGTTGGGAGGATTTACAAGAGTACATGTTTAGCTTTCACTGTTGCGAACCAGCCTTATTGTCTAGTCTTCACTTTTTGTTTTGCCAAAAGCTGTGATGATCTAGAACTTGCTGTGTTTAGGACATTTTCTGCAAAAATGGATATGGAATCTGAAAATCATGGGCATTTGTAGCATCACAGTGCCAATGACATAACAAAACATAAGCATTACAGTAACATTTCTTACTTAGTAAGTTATTACGTACAAAAATAGGAAAAGTACTAAATACGTTTTAATACTACATAGATTGAAATTGTATTCTTTATAGTACATCTTTATTTCTTGCTCTTATACCAGGAACTGTGTAATTTCACCCCTCTTTGCTATATATAGAACTATTTCCTAGACTTGCTTTGGAGTAAAATCTTATGAATATTTATTTATGATTTATTTTCTTTAATTTATAGGAGGATATATATCCCAAATTGAATTGAATTAAGCAATAAATGAAGAGTATTAAAATTCCATACGACAGTGATAGCCCATTGTAGTCTATTAAAACATAGGCAAAGAAAACTATTTTCATCTGGTGCCCAAAACTTAACAAAGTAGGTACCAAATAAACATATCCGGGGTGGGAGTTCCATATCCGGTATGCTGCCACAGAGAAGGCCTTATTTTCAGTTGTCAGCCATATTGCTTTGAAGCTGGGGGCATCAGGAGAAGGGTTTCGGAAGATGATCTTAAAGACTGAGCAGGTTTCTGTCCCATGTATATGTATATTTCTTTTTAGTTTTTGTTTTCACTGTATATATGCAGAAAGCCTAGATCAGTGGCAGTGCAAGTGCAAAATGTGAACTTTATTATGCTCCACTGATGGGCTTTCTGGCAATATCTGTTACTGTTTTAGGCACAGGCATCGATCTAGCAGCAGCTCTTCATATGGATCCAAGAGAAAACGGAGCCGGAGCCGTTCAAGAGACCGAGGAAAATTATATCGGTCTCAGAGATCAAGATCAAAGAGCAGAACAAGAAGGTATGACCATTTTGCCCTCAGAGAATAAGACTGACCAGATAATATATACTTTACTCTGTATTCGCTTGCCTTGTTGTCTACAGTGATAGTTATATTAACTTTGGAGAGTTATGTAGCATCAATGCAAAAGGTTGAATTAGCTTGACCTTCCTATCCCGGAGTTTAAACTTAAAGCAGTTCAGTATTACAAGTGACTAATAGGGTGTGTGGTATATACACTACCATAGTAGGGCAACACAATAAGAAATACTTGTTTTGCAGGGTAGTCACGCTAATGTTACTAGCATACAGGTATGCGCTAAACCAACCTTTGGACTCGGGATGAAATTCAAATAAAGTAGTACTTTGTAGTTCTCAATTTAAATATGGATATTTGAATTTGTGAGTGTCAGGCAGAACTGTATGGAACTGCAGTTGTGCTTTCAGCATGAAGGAGGTGACCCACACAAGGTATTACTGACAATAAGTCCTCTGTATGTAGACTGGAATGTAGGAAATCAGAATCAGCATTTGAAACATTATCTGTTAATGGATCTATAAACAGAATCACAAAAAAATCCAGTTGTTCTGCAGAAATCATAGCTTCTGCCTATAGCTACTATGGCCACTGATGGTTTAGTATTTTAAGTAAGAAGCATGAGAAATGTGTGTGACTAAAGGTATATACAAGTGTTTGTAAATAACTGCTTAGAAGCTTTGGTATTTACATTAGGTGGTATATAAATACTTTAATTTAAAAAACAAACATTTTTAAACATTTTATTTTGGTGATTATAGTAGAAGGTTAGAGCTATATTTCACATGAAGAAAAATACAGTAGTTTATTTTGTTTTAGCCCAAGAAAATTGATGGATGTAAATGTGTTATCCCTGATGGAAAGAGCCATTGACTGTCAGCATGCTCAACACACTGAGACTAATTTTTTGTCAGCCTAATATTTTAAAATATTTCCTTGTTGGCAGTAAAATAGCACATTTATTTTCTGAAGGAAATATCAAGGAAGAGTACATACAATCTTGAAGACGGGAGATTTATGCTCCTGTTGTGGGGCAATGGATTGAGAATGAATAAAACAACCTGTGAGCAAGGAGGCTCTTTCAGTGATAGTTGCAACTGGAGACTTTTTCACTCATACACACAACTGTGTAGAAATCTTTTTTCCTTATTGTTATCTACCATGACAGTGGTATGTATGTGGGGCAGATTGGCTAAGAAAGAGCCACATAATTGGCCATACCCATGTAGTTGCAATATAGACACATGCAGCACAGCTGCTGCTATCATAGGGAAGCAACTTCCACATGTGCGAGTGAAAAGGGCAAGACTTGGGAAACCATTGGAAGCTAATCTTTGAAATATGTGACTGGATTTTGATGACTCCTCGATTTCTTCTACTGGAAAGCAATAATTCTGCACATGAGGTTGTAAGTGGATTTGTGATGATCTGTGGATCTGTAAATGGTTTGAATCACAAAGCATTCCAGATGTCTGTTCGGATTGAAAAGTGGGATATAAATTGGGTGAATAAGTCAATAAATAAATGAGAACATTTCCAAATGAATGTTGTTAAGTGATGAATTTCTGCAATTTTTTGGTTGATGTGGAACAGAACCCTATCTGTAGTTGAGGATCTGTACAGTACTGGTCTTCGGTGTCATTGCAGACTGGGAAAGTAGACTTAAAATATCTTCACTGTGTTGAGAATACTAACGATAGCTCATTTCTTGCTATTTTTATTACTTTGTGCCCTTATGATTACATGGGTAACTGGTAGATTGTCTTCCCATTCTTATATTCTGGCTATATGCGTGGCTAGTTAGTTCCATTGATAAACAGTACAACATAGCTAGTTTTATGTGTTGCCCCTTTAAGGAGATGTACATTGAGCTCTACACTACATAAGTTTTAAGAGTGTCAGTCCATAGATAGAAAGCACTTTTGGAGTTCATTAAGAATTCTTCTCTGAGGGGAGATACAAAATTATTTTATATATAGTATGTTCCATTAATAAGGTTTGTCAATTAAAAAAAAAATCTAAATAGAGTATCCTGTAAAACTCAGTCCTAGTTTAAAGTTCAATCCAGGCTACCAAAAGACATTTAAAATAAAACTGTCTTACCCATTCTTCTGAAAGTGACTCAAGTTTGGGTTTTGGTGGGTCTGTGAGGAAAAGGAGTCTCAGAACTACTGAAAACAGAAGAATATCAAGGCTTTATATAACACATATTCAGATATTTTGAATTGAGAATTTTGAGCCTAGCATAAAAATCATGATACTTGCAATATAATATATTTTTATTGAATGTTGCTTCCAGGTTTTAGTATTTTTCTAATAGAAATTAGAGCCTTAAATGATTAAACACTTAACTGTGCAAAGTGTTGGACACGTGAATCGGTCTGAAATGCAAATTCTTAATTCATAAAAAACCTCATTTGTTAAAAAAACAAACCACACCTTACATATCAAGTAACATAGATTTTCTTCACCCAAAAGACAGATGTGTTCATATTACATTTATTTATTTTATTTTAGTTGTACCTCAGGTCAAGAATTGAGGCTCCCTAGTTATGCTATAGATTCAAAATTGTCCTACAGCAAAACAGTACAATGCAAATAAGACTTAATAAGATCACAAACTGAATTTCAGCAAAACAACCAAGATTTACATTAAATTAGGAATTTTAAAACTGATTTAGTTTGTTTTACTGAGCATTTGCTTAATAACATTTCGTCTTCTTGCAATCTTTTTAAAGACAATAATTCGTCTGTGAAATGCGGGCACATCCTCAGCAGAAAAATTGAAAGCAACAGCTCACTTTCTGAAACCACAGATATAGTGATATAAAGAAATATTTCAGCTCTACAAAATTTAATAAATCATCCCATTTCCTAATTTGATCATATTAGATGCTGATGTGGAAGAAGCATTTCAAATACCATCTCCTCATTAATATACATCAGTCTGGGGAATAGAATAGAATACTTATGCAGAGATGTCACAGTTAGTGTTTCTTAGTTTACTAAGTGGAACAGGTTGATGCGATACTGAGTGCTATTTGTCAATGTCTTGTTAAAATGGTTTGGGTCGAGTTATGGAGTCCAGAAAGACGGCGGCTGATAAATCAAAAGTGGATTGAGTGGACAGGAGGCAGTGATTGATACTGTGACAGGATATGAAGAAAGGAATCTTGATACAAGCATGCACAATATTGAATATGAGAAGGAAAATGACCCTGGAGTATGGATATTATTCAAGGAAATGAGAATAATAATATCAGTTTGAAATTATTGCCGTGTGAAGATTAGGATACGGCAGTTCTTATTAGGCTATTATGTGTTTTGGATGGTAGCATTAGAATTCTATACAGTTTGTACATGCATACAGAATCGAGGTATTCCTGGTGGTGTTATTTATTTCTATTAATTGTAGAATTTGTTTCATATGTCATGCATATATGTTGCATAATTTAATTCTTGAATTCTCAAGGCATTCATTAGAGTAAAACAAAGAGTGCAGTCATATTCTGTATTTTCAGCAGTTTTGTGCTCTAAATATGGTACAATGTATGTCTTATATGGTAGTAAACTGTCTTAAGTTTAAAACTTTGGGTAAACAGGGATGAATTTTGTAATATATGCAATAAAATATAGCAATTTCCATAAACTGCTGAAATTTGAAGGTAATTATGTTTCTGGATGTGAAGTCATTATTGCCAACATTATATATGTAATATAAATCTTGCATGTTTCCTCATACTACTTGGATTAATGTCTTCTCCTATGGAATTAGAGTTTACATTTAACAATTTCCCAGATATGAACATCAAATGTAACATTCAGTACTAGTGTATGTAGGTAAATAAGTATCACTATAGGCATCAGATAAGAACATAGGAAGAGCCTTCTGGATCAGGTCAAAGGTCTGTCTAATTCAGCATCCTGTTCTCACCATGGCTAACCAGATGTTCATGGGGAGCAACAGTATTCTCCCCTCTTGTGATTCCTAAAAAGGCAAACTGCCTCCAATAGTGCAGGTAGGCATAGCCATTATGGCTAGAAGTGTGAAGAAGTATGTACTTTTATCTTTCCCAAACTTTCCAACATTCTGCTTTATTGGATGTTCCTGGCTTCTTCTGTCATGAGAGAAATACTTCTTCCTATACACTTTTTCTGTAACATGCATAATCTAAACCTCTACCATGTCTCCCACCCCCAGTTACTTGCTGTTTTTCTAAACTAAAAAGCTCCAAATGTAACCTTTCACCATAGTTACTCCAACTCTTTCATCATTTTGGTTGCCCTTTCCATAACCTTTTCTAGGTCTACAGTATCCTTTGTGAGTTGAAGCAACCAGAAGCTTAAACTGTATTCAAAGTATGGCCTCACTATGGATTTGTATATATTTATTACTTTGTTTTATTTAATAAATTTTATATACAACTTGATTGTAATAAAACTTCTTAAGCAGTTTACAAGAAATATTGAAATTCTCAATAAAACACTATCTCTCTCTCTCTCTCTCTCTCTCTCTGTGTGTATAAATATATATATATAAAACAGCAAATGTGATTAGAACTTGTCAACTTCTATACGTCTGGATAGGCTTGCCTATACAAATATGTTTGAAGCAGGTGCATCAAAGAGTGCAGTGAAGGTGTCTGGCTAACATCAGTAAACAGGGAGTTCCAAAGTGTGAGTGCAACCACACTAAAAGATCGATTTCTTGCAATTGTGGATTGGAATGAGTATTATATGGCACCTGTAACAAACAGTACCTGTTCTACACATTGAAGCGGTTGAGTGGGCACAATTAGGCTAAGGAGATACCACACTTACGACATTGGCCCCTTTCCTAATGACTCCTAACATGGAATTTGCCTTTTTCACAGCAGCTGTAAATTGGGTTGAAATCTTCAGCATCTTGCTTGGCTGCTTTTATTTGTTTGTTATCTTGTTTGTCACTGGGGCTGAGATGCTTAGTCAGCTGGGGCTCCTCTCTGGCTTATACAGCAGGTGCCCCCTGGCTAGCTTCTCTCAGCTGTTTGCTGCCATTTAGATCAGGAAGACTTTAGTTGCGCTTGGGTTTCCGTTTTATGGCACCACAGTTCAAGAATGATGTTGACATTTTGGAAAGAATTCAAAAGAGAGCTTACAGGGCCATGAAAGATTAAGAAGTCGAATCATATGTAGACTGATTTGGAATTTAGATGGTCAAAATCCTTAGTTTAAAACTTTCTTCATTGATGAGCTCTGCAGTGACATACTGTAATTGATAGCTTTGGTAGCACTACCAGTTAGAAGTATTCATTGTATGATTGCGTTTGGTTTGCGATGGCTAGCTAATTGCCCAGAGGTGTTGAAAAGAAATCTTCTGTCCCACAAATAGGGAAGGAATTCTTGCTTTTGATATAATGTGACCCTTGCTTCTTAATGGTATGTAGTTATTTCTGAAAACCCACTTTCATGTGGTGAAGAACTACTTTAATACAATTCTAAAGTGTAGTCTTGTTAGCTACCCAGTCTTTTTCTGTATCGTTTGAGAATACAGTTCTCATGTACCAATTGTCCTGATCATTGCAAGAAGCTGTTATTCCGCAGTTGCCAATTGCTACTGCTTTCTTACATCTTACATAGAAATGTGTATAAATAGTTTAAGCAAGGAACTTACTCATGACAACCCTACATATGCAATTCTGGTTGTTTTGGTAATTGTACTACTTTGCAAAAAGAGAGAGAGAAACAAACAAACAAACAAACAAACACTTCATTATCCTTTTACATTTCCCTTGGAGCATATAATTTGCAACTTTATCAGGAGAATCCATTATGGTATATTGACCTACAGCATCTTTTTAAAGTAGTCCATGGATGAAGAGCTTTGCCAACCATGTTCTTTGATGCTGTTAGTTTCTTTAAAACAAATTTATTAGCAGCCACAAGTTGTCAAGACTTTAGCTTGAGAAGACTCAATAAAAATATTGGTGTTTTTCTGAATAGCTCTTTATTGAGGTATGGTGAGAAAGTATGGACACATATGGAGATGTATGTGCCCATCACAATGTAACATATGACACAGCCATATAGAGACTACTTATGTTACTTTTGTTGAGGGGGAAAAGCTATGCACATACAGTTGAGGCATAGAATATTTACGGTCAGTTTGAGTGGAATTATGACAAGTTTTTGGTTTGGGCAAACCATAGTTTGCTCAGGTTGGATGTAATAGAAGTCAGGGAGATAACAGGATCATGTGAAAGAAGGAGGAAGTGAATGAGCTCAAGACTTACTTATCATGTTTTGACATTATGTCTGAACTGCCTCATTGTATGTAAGTGTCTGAACCAGGCTATAGGTGGGAATTAAGGAGTAGAAAACCCAAATCTTTGAATGTTTCCTGTCACCCAAAAACATTATCAGTTTGTAGTTGCTGATAATTTGATAATCGTTGTCTGTGTAAAGGCTGGTTTTGGTGGTTGTATGAATTGGACAACTGATGGTGGAGACATCCAAAACCTTGCACATTGAATTATGGTATGTCTTTGCCATAAAGCAGTAGTAGTTTCAGCTATTCATGTTATGTAATGATCCTACTCATTTTATCCCTTATTCCCTCTCCATATATGCTTGAAGTAGCTTACAGACCAGATTCCGCTATAGTAGCAAATGTTTTCAATAGGTATGGTCCCTTTTTAAGAGAGCATCAACACTGCTTTTAGAAAGAGCACCACCATAGAAACAATAGTAATTGTACATGGAAAACAACATGCTCCAAGCTAATGATGGTGAATATACAATCTTTCAGAGACTACACATTTTAGTTGCTTTGGATTAACAAATATTCACTGAAATCAGTGGAAACCTAGAATAAATGCCAAATTAGTCAAACATTTTATTTCATATTTTAAAAACCACAAAGCCTTTTAAAGCTCATAAATTTTATTCTACTGAAAAAATAGGATGTGCTTGTCACTACTTTAAAAAAAATTCAGGCCTGTTGAAGTCATATAGTAAAATATTATTTAAGCTTGAACTATAGCTGTTAAAACTAAAATACATGGGATGAAGCTTCCAGTTTTTCTTTCTGACGTGACCTAAAAAGCCAAATGGGTTATTTTAAAATGCACATCTAAATTTCAAATTATTTTAAACTGATTGGAAGAAAATCAAAATGACCTTCTTACACCTGAGATCACAGCTGCAAGGTGCAATAATTTCCCCATGATATGCTAACAGGATTTCTTAAACCTGCTATATGGTTGGTATTTAAATTCAGTACTTGCGCTAGCATCTTTTAATACAATTTGCGTATCTAAATAGCTTCTTTTTATTTTAAAAAAATCAGTGCTCAGGTAAAAACAATTTATGCTGTAAGAGGTTTCATTACCCAAAGGAAATGTTTGATACAGTTCCATATTAAATGGATTTGGGCACACTTTGGGACATGGTAGTAACCAAATGAGAAATAGCAAATTTTCAACACATCTGGAATCCAAAGATTGTACATGGTCTATTGTGTACATGCAGGATGGTGGCTGGAGGCCCTTTTAGAGCAATGGTTCCCAAACCTTTTCCATCATGAACCACTGATCTAGAGCATCATTCCACAGTGATGTCAGAAAGGGAAATTCAGCAGTGCCTCTGTCATCTTAACGTAGTCTATTCATACCCACAGACTTACCTTGAACATAAGAACCACCTTCTGGATCAGGCCAATAGCCCGTCTTGTCCAGCATCTTGTTTTCTCTGCTTTGGGGAGGCAAATGTTTCTCATTAATTTTTGCCATAGGGATTTGCATATGCATTTTAAATATTCTGCTGTACAATTTGTTTTATTTAAAGCAAATAATTAAGACCTAGCAGAATACATATTGGTAGTTGTATTAATTGTCAGTGTTTTATTGAAAAGATTTGTTTTAGAGTTGGAATTGTATGGAAAGGTTATAACACATAAATTTCTTTTAAGAACAATTGGCTATAGTTCGGAAGACTCAAAGCAAGTAAGAAAAAGTTTGTCATCTTGAATGTAATAAAATAATAAAGGGCTTAAGTAAAAGTTTACAAGCTATCCTTGAGCATCAAACCATCAATGAGGATATTAGTAAGATCTAATTGACTGCTTAGGGAAATTAAACTTCATAAGGCACAGCCAAGGACTCTTAAGTTATCAATAAGGACAGAAGCTGCTAGTGACAGCTGCTTTGATGCCTTTCATTGGCACGAAAAATCTAAAAATTATGTGGCATAAGTTCTGTTAATTTGGTGTTAAATATGGCTGAGAATCATAATATGTGTGTGTGTGTGTGTGTGTAGATAGATAGATAGATAGTGTGTGTAGGTAGGTAGATAAAGATGTATAGATATAGGCACCCCAGGTGCACTATTTAAGTAATGATAGTTCTTTGCAAGCTGTTTTAGGGTGTGCGTTTCTTTAAATAGAAGGATTACGAAGAACAGCAGAGAAACATTTAGATTGCTTTCTTTCTGAACATAGAACAAAACTTACAAAATCTAAGATACTGCAGTATCTGTACTAAGAGTCTCTGGTTTCATTTGGCCCTATTCTCCTTAAATTTAGTTTGGTTTGTATGACAAGCTCCACAATAGAATGGTATGCCAAAGCTTATGATCTTGGTGGTTATAGAAAACAAAACTTGAGTTTTAAAAGTAGCATCGTTTTTATTCTTCATACCATATTGTCATACTATATTATAATTGATGGTTTCTATAATCAAAATGTCATTAATGTACTAAATACAATGGGTAGTATTAAGCTAAGTTTTACTTAGAATAGACCCATTGAAATTAATGGACCTAGTCATGTTCATTTGTTTCTGTGGGTTTACTGTAAGTAAAACGTAGTTGAATACTACCCATGTAGAGCAGGAGGTGCTTAATCTCAGGACCATGGGTTTGAGTGTCACATTGGACAAAAAGATTCCAGTATTGCAGGGAGCTGACTAAATGTTCCTTGTGGGTCCCTTCCAACTCTACAATTCCGTGATTCTATGACAAAATATATGGAATCAGTGCCATCCACACTTGTTAAGAGGTAGAGGAGGGAAGAGGGTGCTGTGTGGTAAGAAAGGGGACTTTCTCTTTTTCTCAGCGCAGCACAGAAAGCAAGCAATCCGACAAGGAGACTGGCAGGCCAGTTGGGAAGGCTTTGCACACACTGAATCTGTCCTGTGCTGCCGGTTTTCTGCCCCTGGTTTTGGTTACAGACTTCATATACTCCGACTGCTTTCATCCTTGACCATTGGCCATACTTGCTGGAGCTGATGGCAGCTGTAGTCCAAAACATCTGGAGGACACGAGGTTGAGGAAGAATGGTTTAATCACTCTATCCTGCTGACTTCCAAAACAAATATAGATTTTTATTGTAATACAGAGCATGATTCACTTTATTCCAACAAGGGTTAGCGGTAGAAATGGCTATTACTTATTAAAAACTTTAAGCTATAGCTTTATATATATATATATATATCCCATTAATAATGTTTTATGTACTTCTTTTATTGATGTTTTAAGAATTTATGGTATATGCAAAAAAAAATCTATATCTTTTTTTAAAAAAGTTTTAAATATTTCAGTTTGTGAATATTGAGACAAAGGTAGACAAATTATTTTCAAAGATTTATTTGTGTAACTAAAGAGTAGGCAATATGGCAAGATTTTGTACTGCAACATAATATTGTCACTTAATGGTGCTTTTAACTGTCTCTTGAGAGCTCTCAAAAGCCAAATGACAGACTATAAAATGGCACAGGAGTTGATTCAGACAGACACCCATGTTATAGGCCTGTAGTTGTTAATGGAATACTTGAAGCAGAATTATATTGTGCTCAGATGCAGTGTTATCAGGACCTACAAACGCAGCAAAACCATATTTTAGAAAAAAAGGAAGAGGTTGTGCCTTTTGATCTGTATGAAGTTTCTTTGGCAATGTTAACTGCAATTCAAAGTTGTATTTCTGAAGTTGTATTTTATAAGCTTTAAGTAGCTGGTTAGATAATGCAATACATTTGCTTTATAATACTAGAATTGTATATATTTGCTACAAATACAAATTCTTATACAAAAGTATAAGAAGAGATGGAAAATGCTACAATTATACACATGGCATTTTTCTCTTGGCGTGCTGTAGCAGAAAACATTAGTATTCATGGCTGTATTAGGATGTTCAACACTGCCATCAATGCCTTGGAAGGGAAAAATATGCAACTGGTGTGGTTGGTGATTGGGACTTCTGGTTGAGTGGTGAACATGCCTCTGAATAATTGCTGATGTTTTACTGGTGTGTCCAGTGTGTTAGCAGGAAGGATTTTTTCTTTGTTTTGAGTAGCTGAAGTTACTGTAAGTTTTGGCATGTTATGTGTAGACAGTTCCACTGCTATGTCTCAGAAAGAGCTGCTTCTGCCTCTTCTACCAACAGCATCTGAATGGGAAACCTATAGAGCCTTGAAACTGTGACATGGAGCCACCTCACAGAGGTGTAGATGACTGCAATGGTCCCTGCTCCAAATCTAACTCCCCTTTCTGCTACCAAGGTTCACTGGGGCAGCTATTGGTGGATTTTTTGTTGGTGGTGTTTCTATTATTGCTATACTAGGACCTACATAATCTGCTATAATGCTACCTGTGCCTCAGCTGCAAGAGATGACTGATTACTAACACCCTCCTGCTGACTAATAGCATCTGTCCTAGAAGTGGCATCTCTGTCCTGGAGGAAGAGGGACAGCTTTCCATAGAAGGACATAGTTTCTACACCTGACTAGCTTTGCAGATGGTCAACTCTATATTTTTTTTTATTAGAGTAGGTGAATTTTCTTTCTGCCCCCTAATTTTAGGATGGTGACTTCAGTCCCTCCAAAGCACAGTTGCTTGCTAATAGGTATGCTTCTCTCTTTTGGCTTTCTTGCCCTTGAACACTTGGGATACTTGAGATGAAAATTGAGATGGAGTGAAGTGGGTATTTTTGGAGCCACCTGTGAGTGACAGTTGTGCATGTTCACTTTCCTTCCACTGCATATGCAATGTAGTTAAGGAACAGCTTTCAGTGTTACAATTGTGATAATTATTGTGGATTTGCATGTTAAAGCAAAGTACAAACTTTGGATTAGAAAAAAAATATTTTGTTGTAAAATATTAGGAATGAGTGGAATGTAACACTCAAAGCATGCAAGTAGGTGGGCACATAATTTTGTTGCTTTGTGTGTGTTTCTAATTTCCCTCTAATGTAGAGTCTCATATCCTGTGTTAACATTTATATCCTCCCTTTTCCCCAGGAGCACAAGGTGGTGTGTGTGATTCCCCCTAGCCTTTTTTTTTTTAATCCTCACAGTGAGCAAGGTTAGGTTGAGATTGGTGACTGACCCAAGGCACTGAGCAGAAACAGTGGCTTGGTTTGCATCAAACGCTAAGCCAAATTGTGACTTACTGAGACCATGTGAACATGTGGGCTCCTTGAAAAGAGCTCCCAGCTGCTTTGTTTCTCCCTGATCCTTCTTACCACTGATGAGCTATGCTGAGGTCTCATGATTAAGCTTTCTTATTGCTAAACAGGATCTGTGTCCAAGGCTTGTTTTTGTCTACAGCTCATGATTAGTGAGGAGAGAGCTTAACCACGAGTCATTGTTTGGATGACATGCTGAATCAAGGGTGGTGAGCCTGTAGCTCTCCATATGTGGTTGAATTTCAGCTCCCATCAGCCCCTGGCCAGCATGGCCAATGGTTAGGGAAGATAGGAGAGCAACATCTGGTAGGCCAAAGGTTCCCTAACTCTGTTCTAAGCTAAACCCTGACGTGGTGCGTCATGGGGGCAAAAAAAGACTCATGAGGGAGGAGCAAAATGACTGTGAGCTCCTCTTGGGTTGCCTGTACATTCCATGTCTGGAATAAGGGAGAAGAGAAATATTAATTCTGTACTTCATCACTGAAACTTCGTAACTGAACTTCATAACCTTAAAAGTGTGTATGGGTGGTGGGTAATGAGACCTTCCAAGTCCAGGAATAACTTCGCTACACAACTGATTTGGTTGTCAGGTCAAACCATGGTTAAGCTTTTTAAAATACATTTTGACACTATCTGAATTGAGCCTTTAATTGTACCTTTATATTGTACCTATATATTCAGTATTAGTCACTATTTATATATGCTTGGGTATTTCAAAATTATTTTGGTCTCAGTCTATAAAGGGATTAGACAAATAATAAAAGTAATTTTACCTAATTGTATAAAAGTGCTTAAAGCTTGCAATTGTAAGAAATACCTGATTTTTATACACTGATTAGTGTTATTTTTTCCTTTTTGAATATAGATATGCATTTCACTTGGTGACTCACACTGAAAATCTGCTACCTATCTATATCAAATGTATGCTAAAAGTTAGTCTATTAAAACTGTTAAGCTTTTTGATTACAGATGAATGAAAAAAGTCTTTCTCTATATAGGCTTCTTGAATTTCTTCCAAATTAGATTTTAAATGCCAATTAGGAGGTTGAATATAGTAAAATAAAAGCAAATACATCCAAAATAGCTTCACCTTATGGCTAGTTAGGCCTTTTCTCTCAAAAGTGGAACCTTTGCTCTGAGCATGGCTTTGAGAAAGATATTCAGCTTAATGAACACATTAATTAGAACCATAACTATTTATAAGATAATTAGAAACGAAGCATGGTAAACTGGGCTTTTCCTGCAATTAATGGAGGATTAATTACTGGAGGTAATGAAGTGGTTTTTTAAATGCATTAAGGTGAAGTACAGAGATTTGCAAGGCTTTGTGATAGTTGCATAATTATTTCAGGCTGTTTGAGCATAGCTCATATGAGATCGCTAATAAGCATCATTGCATCATTATGTATGCACTTAAAAAGACTTACCACCAAAATGACTGCCTAATTATTTCTAATTGGCAGGACTCTGTGTAGTCATTGAGCTGTTTGTAGCCATTTTAAGGTTCATTTAACCATCCTTGGGGCCATGTGATAGATGGAAAAAGCTTCAACTACATGCTGGCCTTGGCTGGCGCCGTTAATCAATTTTGGTGGGCTTCAGTTTGAAATGCATTTGCTCATACAGAGGTCAAAACCTGAAGTAGTCCAAGCAAAGTTTTGCTTTTTGAAATCACTTTACTGTATTCATTAGCAATTAGTAAAATAATTGTGTCTGTCACTATATTTGGATTTCCATATGACTTGGTATTCTTTCATCACTGTCCCTTCTCATGCCATATTAGCTTCACTGGAAACCAAATATTCTTCCAACAGACCCTTTAACAACTTCAGTGAGGTGGCATATGTTCCCATATACTACCATTCTTCGTTCATTTGTTAGCTTAAACAGTGCAGTACATTTCAACACAGTCATCTAATTTGCTCCCAATTGATTGCTGAGTGAAAGTTTCTACCCAAGGACAACATTTTAGGGCTTTCAATGATATCTCTAAGGAATTAGTCATTAAGCATTAAGAGTGGAAGCAAAAAGCAGTCAAATCGAATTCTGACATTTACCAGAGTTCTGTAGTTAGAGCTATCCATATCCAAGATGTTGACAGCTCTCTCTCTCTCTCTCTCTCTCTCTCTCTCTCTCTCTCTCTCTCTCTCATATTTGACACACACAGTCAGACATCCTCTGATACATGAAAGTTGCTTAATATTGGCACTTGTTCTAGAAACTCAGTTGTACATCAATGTAAGTGCACCAGTTTGTTTTAAGAATTTGTGAATGCTGGAATGTCAGGTTTAAGTGATTTCTTCACTATGACCTAATTGGTATATAGTTATTTTATTGTAGTTTATCAGATTTAATGTGACATCCCATTAGGTAAGCGTCTGTAAAAAGTTTTCAATGAGTGCATTGTCCTGTTAAACATAATCATGACCATCTGTGGGATGTTGTCAAGGTACATAAGCCATTCATATACCTTTAAACAAACAGCAGAGAAGCACATTGTAGACTTAATAAAAGAGGTCAATATTCTCCTTTCCGTTCTGATAAATATACTTAATTTAATATTAAAACATAAGATTATATGTTCCCATTTAAGGTAAATGTGATAAATAGATCTTTGTACATTTTAAAATAACATTTAAATTGGGAGAGAACTTTGTAACATGCACTTAAACAGTATGACCTAGGTCAGCTAGTAGATTAAACACTATAAGAAACCTCCCCCCCCCCCGATTCATTTACTATTTGCTCTACAGACACCGCTCTTCAGTGTTCATGTGTTCAAAATATTTATATATTGCTATTCATCCAGGAATTCCATGGTGGTTAGCACATTTTAACAATCATCAATAAGATAATATAAACCAATCAAATTGAAACCAACAATTAAACAATGAAAGAGCAGCCAAATAGGAGGGATAGCAGCACAGTGGGGGATAACAGTAGTCAGTAAGTAGATTTCATTCAGAATTTCCAAAACATTGTATGGAATGTATGAAAAGCAATCAAGGTGGAGGCTGCCCAGCTCCCTGAAGGAAGAATGTTCCAGAGTGTTGAAGCTACTAATGAAAAGGTGCAGAAACTAATTTAGCCTGGATCTTGGCTCAGTATCTCATCAGAAGATCTCAAGTGCTGGGGGATTCATACAGGAGGAGGTGTTTTTTGAGTTAATCAAGGCTAAGCCATACACAAAAGCAACACTTTGAAATGGGCTGTTGTGCCTGGCTCTGACCTCAGAGGATGAACTGGACCAAAGACTTCTGGGAGCAGGCAGAGTCCCGCATTGCCGTCCCTGAAGATACCTATATTCCAGGGAAAGCCTCCTGAGACCTACCTCTGGAGGATCATCTTCAGGGGCCCTCATGGTGTGTTCCAGTCAGAATGTCCATGGATGAGCGCCTAGTGGTGTCTGAGGAAGAGACTTTCAAGAGTACAGCCATCTAAACATTCAAGCCCAGGCTGTAGGCCCATGACCAAGGAGTCATTTGCTCCTGAATTGTACAACTCAGGAGCAAATGACTCTTTATGAATAAAGGTACTCCTCAAGATGAAGGACTTGTAGAATACCCTTAAGTACTAGCAGCTGGGTGTGGACAAAGAGGCTGACGTATACTAGTCCTTACTTTGAGCTTGCTAGTTGCTGGAACAACACAAGTCTCTAGCACCTTAACCTACTTTGCCTAGATTGGATCATCTCTGTTGCTGTCACCTGGATTGCTATCATCTAATACTGTCACTGAATCATGGTTTCAGCTGAGACTGATAACTGGCTTGTCTTTGACTTTGCATACTTGACCAATCCCACTGTTGGTTGTATGTGAGACCTTAACCTCCTTGAACTCTATAGGAGTTTGGAGCCTGGAGCAGGATAAGAGTCTATGGATCTGGGGTGGGAAACCCTTTTCAACTCAAGGGCTACATTCCCTTCTAGGTACATTTCCAGGGATGGGTAGGACCAGAAGCAAAAGTAAGTGGAGCAACACATGTTGATTTGTTCATGTACCTTACTCCTGATTTTGGTTTGATCAATATAGAGGTTAAACCACCTTCTCCGTGCACTACATACCTGGTTTAGATGTTGTTTTTAAAGGAAATGCAAGATGCGTTAAATGCAGAAAACACTTAATTCTTCATCTACTTTGGCTCTCAGTTGCATCGTGCCTGAGGATAATTTGGTTCTGAAATCAGTTGTATCTAACAAACCATTCTTGTTGTTATTTACTTACTACCCACTTACTAAAAAAAAGTCTTTATGCTTTAGAAAAAGATTAAAAGCAAAGCCTGAACGGAAGAATATACTTGATTTCATTTCACTTTTAATTTGTATACCTACTGACACCCTGGAGAGGTACTGCCATTCAAAGTAGATAATACTTGTTAGGAGGACAAACTCTGACTTGATGTAAGGAATATTTTCATGTTCCTATAGAGCAGGCATGTATAACAGGTCAATCATGATTTACCGGTTGATCGTGGGGGTGTTCCAGGTCTACTGCAGGATAAATTTAAGTGATTGCCATGGTGTTCCTGATCAATTCCCCCCCCCCAAAAAAGCTCAACAACTCTTGGCTGCCAGTTTTTTTATAGTGGGAGTAGATCGCAGTCTCTTGGGAGTTGGATGTGCCTGCTATAGAGGACTCAGGTTTTGACTGCTATCCTTGAACCTGAGATTTTAATAATCATATTAGAGGTTGCTGCCCCTGCTTGCGTCACAAACCTTCCCCACACACTTACCAATCTCCCTCTTTTTACACTCGACCGAGCCCCGTTCATCTCCCTTTCCACCTCATCTCCAAAGTCCCCTCCCCCACTTTTTTGTCTTTTGTAGGTGGTTTCCACTACTTCTGAATAGAGTATATCTTATAACACTTGATAGAAGAGATACTCTAATATTCAGAGAACGATAAATGCCAGCAGTTCTTTGTTGGGTACTAGTGAAATATCCATCATTTTGATTGGCAATTCCAGTGGATGTCGGGGAAGAAAGGGAGTACTACTAGATCGCAAGGATCCCAATGTCAGGGAGGATTGTACTCCCCCCCCCCCGAGCACCTGGAAACTTAGCAACAGGAAGTTGCCTTATGCAGAGTCAGACCATTAGTCCATCTAGCTCAGTATTGTCTGCAGTGACTGGCAATGGCTCTCCAGTTTTAAATAGTGCTTTCCCCCTCCAGATACTAGGGATAGGGCCTGCGAATTATGACATGAAAGCATATGCTCAACTGTTGAGCTACATGAGATATGGGAACTCTTCTTCCTCTCCTTGCCCGGAACTTTCTGTGGTCAAACAAGGGGAATGGGGTGGTGAGAGATGCTGCAGGCTAGTAGTGATGACTTATTGTGTGTGAAAATTGAGACCTCTGTGTTAAGATTCAAGGGCATCCAAGTGCAACAAAGGAAAAATTCAGTATTCACCAAGGTGAAAATTGAAATGTTCCTAATGTTATTGATTTTAAGTTTGTTGAGTTTTGAAAATTTGGTAGGTAAACCATCTATGTATGCAGTGGTGCTAGAAATCAGAACTTTAACAATCTTATGTTTTAGAGTGGTAGTCTACACATTTTTTATTGTGTCTAACAACAAATACTGCAAAAGTTTAATATGTGGCGTGTTGAGAATATCTGACAAATTACTTAATAGCTTCTTAACTAACTCCACACTGCTTATTGTGTGGGACATAATCTTAAAACAAATAGCTTGGAATCAAGAGATGGATTTTTATCCTGTAGAACAATGCTGCCAGCAAAGAAACTCTTTAGTAGTAGTAGAAGGCACTAATAGAAATACAGGCACACCCCCACTTACGTGCGATTGACTTGTTTGCGACTGTATACGTGCAGTGTTGGGAAATAATTAAATAATTTAATTCATACCAGGAAATGGAGGGAAAGAGCTGGAGAGTCATTGTGGCTCATGAGGACACCCTTTGAGGAGCCCAAAGAGGACTTCAGTGAGGGCGGAGAAGAGACTGGAGGCACAGCAGGGTTTTATTTAGGGTGTTTGGCCTCACCTAACAGCTGATATGTGTGGTAGCACAGCAGCCGCTGCTTTTCTGCATGTCCTCCAGCCCCCTACTGGCCCCAGAGCTTCAGTTCCAGTTGTGGATAATTTGGGTACAGTATTTTTGAACTGGATTGGAAAGAGAATGGCAGTGAGGGCATTTAAAGGGTGTTTAGAGGGCACTCCCGTCTTATGTTATTTTCACTGAGGTGCATGGAGTGCCGGAACATAATGTAAGTGGGGAGTTGCATGTATAACAATGTTCAGCATTTCAAAACTGTAATAAATGAATATACATCTAGCTATTAGATCCAAGCAAAGTTGTGTGTGTCCATACCTGATCACACTAAATGTTTTTCTTGGCAACCTTAGCCCTATATCTGCAGAGCTTATGAACATCCAGAAAACCTTGTGTAAAGTATTTAGGTGGAGGCATGGAGGTGGAAAGCATGCATGTTCTGTGCGCTTGTGCATGTGGGATATGTGTAAACACAGGGCAGAGGGAGGACCAATATACAAATGAGTGCTAGAACATTTTGGATAATTTTACAATACCGTACCACTCTTTACATCTTTAGAGGTGGAAATGAAACACTTATGAGCGTTAAAGTGTGAGAGTAGATTGCTTCCAAATTGGCGTATACAGACTTAAATGTATCTCAAATAAAGCAGAAGTTTTGTTTCCTAACAGTGTAGGTGAATTGATATGATGCCTTTAACAATAGTCTTCGGTGATGATCCATGTGTAGTTTGATCTCATGAATGGGCAACACACATTTTTTGTTTTGTTTTGTGAGCTGTGCATCTCTGTCCATGCCCAACAGGTTTGCTAGGCATGGACTGTGAGGTGAAGAAGCACTTAGTCTTGAATTCATTCAAGAAGACCAGATTTTACGTGGAACAATGCTGTAAGATGACTGCAGGAAAATATTTCATTTGGATCCAGAGTTATGCACAGCGACATTCAGCTTGTGTTGAATGAAGGGGGTTGGGGAGACAATCTTTATCAACTCTTACTCCCTCTGCAACCCCTTGTGCCTCATGAACAGTGCCCCAGAAGGTTGGGGTACTGCTGGAGCAGCATAAGAGGCAATGTAAGACACTGCAGGATAAAGGAGGAAATGTCATCACCCCCTCTCTTCCTCCCCCAGTGGGGAGACTTTGCTGAATCTTGGTGCCTTCTGTGAGTGGAAGAGCTCTCGCATTGCAAAATAGGCCAATCTGCTTCCAACCTATTGAGTAGAAAATAAGTTGTGCAACTCTGTTGTATTTATCTCATAGCTTGTATCTTGAATGGAATAATATTATTTATAATTTGAAATGTTGTGGTAAATATATTGCCAAAAGTGTTGGTTGGCTTTTTTAGTGAAACTTAAATAACAAGGACTGTCATTAAACCAACGGCTGTTATTGATAGGTGTGTCCATAAAAACTTGACATTATTGAAAACCCAGTTCATGGGTGGGTGCTGTTTTCTAGTGTTCATAAGTCATTAAAATTTAGCACATGCCATCTTAAGACTAGTCCTCGTGTTTAATATCACTTGCTTAAGCTGCCTGATAAGAGTGGGTGAAAAGAAGACCCAAATTATTTTTCTACTTTTGAAAAGTGTATGCTTGTTGATTTTTTAACTTTTTTTTTTTTTAAAAAAAGATTAGATGGTATTTTAGTGTGTTGGAGCAATATAATTGGGGTAATGCTAAATGACACTGACCTCATTTCCTAGAGAACAATGAAAATTAGTAGTTTCACATTTTATTAGGCTGATATTCCAGATGTAGTGTATATTTAATTAAGTGTAGTTTCCTTTTGGATATGGTATGTGTATCTGTTTTTTGTCGCAAATTCTTTCTAGTTTTACAGTTTTCCACATGTTTTCTTTCACCATTTATATTTTTTTCTCAAAGCAGAGCTATGAGGGCTTAAATCACTTTAGTATGCAGCAAAACAGTTCTCATTCAAACAATAAACGCCATTTTAAAAAGCCCTTAGATCTTCTGTCACTTCATAAATACAAATGTATAAAAACAGTATGCAGTTGTAGTGCCCACCTGCTAATTAAATGCAGATTTCCTCAAACTTGTTTTAAAATCTGCTTTATTTGTTTCAACTCTGTCTCTGTTTGGATTACATATGGCTCTTGTGAAACTAATTATGCTTATGGAGCAGCTGTTAAATTTAGTGCAAGTCATTTTATCCAATATTTTACATTTTAATTGATTACCTGTGAAGAAATTAGCAAATTAGCACTTATTGTGCAGTAACTGAATAGTCTTTTATAGATATTTTCAGGGTTTTCAGGGTTTTTTTTTAAAGCAAGTGGGCAAAGTGCTGAAGGAATAAAGACATTGCTTAGGAGTTAGACAGGAAATATTTTGGTGAACTCTTATTATCTGGTGTGAAATTCCGGGATGCTGAGTGATGCCAAGCATCTGTGTGTGTTCTGTAAGTTAGACATAAAAAGATTGGAAAGAAATGGCTTTTTCATAGGATTTTTGTAGCATATGGGCTTATCTGGATCTAAGAAGTCTTTGAAGATCTTTGAACTTGACTAAATGACTTAACCTTTGGCATGATGGGTGTGTGCTATGGTGCTCTGAAAGCTTTTTTCCCCTTCTTTTTTTGGAGGGGCAGGTCTGGTAGTCCATTTTCCATTTTCCAATTTCTTCTACACCATCAATTCCTTTTTTGTCTTCCTTTCTGTGATAAAACTACTTTGTCATTCAATTGTAACTATGAAAATATACGTAATGGAATCTTGTTAAAAATTCAGGGTGCTGTCTTTCATAAATTATATGTGGATTAGACTCATTGAAATCAACATATGAATAAGCATATCCCAATTTCATTTCAAGGTAAATTCTCATCTCTTCTTAGCCCTTAGCCCTATGCAGAGCTGTCAGCCTTCCTTTTTTTGCACTGGGAAACGGCCATAGCTGTCACCTTTCCCTCTTTTTTTTGCAATGGGAAATGGTGCTGGAATAAGGAAATTTCCCACAAAAAAGGGGAAAGTTGACCAGGCTATGCCTATGTTATTTTTCCTCCTAGTAAAAAGGAGAGGTCTATAATTTGGTGGTCTCAGTAGGAAAGGAATTCAGTAGATGTAGGACAACCCAGTGTTTTTCAACCTTTTTTGGGCAAAGGCACACTTGTTTCATGAAAAAAATCACGAGGCACACCACCATTAGAAAATGTTAAAAAAATTAACTCTGTGCCTATATTGACTATATATAAAGTAATTTTCCCACGGCACACCAGGCAACATCTCGCGGCACACTAGTGTGCCGCGGAACAGTGGTTGAAAAACACTGGGACAACCAATGATGTCGCCTACCCTGTTACAGATTTGGTGCAAGCAGCAGGAGCGCTGGGGCTGTCTCATCTGGGAAGGGGGAACCTTCTCGATCCCCAGCTGAGCTGTGCAAACAAGCTGTGTTGTCCCAGCCCGTGAGTGAGAGCTGGGGAAGTTTTTTCAATATTGCAGTATATTTCCGAACCATGATGTTTGGCTGATGAAACACCGTGATGTTGAAAAACCTGATATCGCCCAGCCCCACTCCTCCCCATTTCATCTTCACAACAACCCTGTGAGGTAGGGTAGGCTAAAGTATGGTGATTGGCCAAGGTCACCCAGTGAGCTTCTTGGCTGAGGGGAGATTTGAACCCCAGGTCATAGTCTAACACTCTAACCGTTGTGAATCAGAATTTTACAGCACCAAATGCTTCTGCAGCATGAGTCCCGAGTGCCTCAAACTGGACTAGTGAATCCATGCCTCATGGGATTATAGCATGGGTTTAGAGACCAGTATCTCATAACCTGAACTGTGCTGGCATTGGCTAACATATTGTATAATGGGGTGGAGAACATCTTGCAACTTGAGCAGCCTCCTGGAGTGTGCTTATGGCAGTGGTGGGTGTAGCTGGAGGCAAAAGTAGGTGTGGATACAAACAAAAATGAGTGTAACAAAGGACATGACTCTTCCCTTTGTACAGCAAGGTTGTATTCTAGCCACACTAAAGCCAGGAAATTCTATACATACCCTCTTGCACAACTATCCATCCAGGGACCATCACAGTTTAAGAATACCTTCCAAGCCAGCAAAAGCCCTCAAGGGAGAGTTTGGAGTAAGGCCAGCGAGAAGTGTAGCCTGGTCAGGGTATTTGTGGCCTAGGCAGAATCCTTGAGGCCTGGATGGTCACATTTGGCTGCTAGGCATGTTTCCCGATACTTGCTGTATAAAGTGGACACTTGTAGCATACCCTCCAACATTTCTCTGATGAAAATAGGGACGTCCCATTCCATAATGATTATTTTACTATTTATACCCTACACATCTTATTGGTTTGCGCCAGCACTCTGGGCAGCTTCCAACATATATAAAAACACAATAAAATATTAAACATTAAAAAACTTCCCTATACAGCAGGGGTAGTCAACCTTTTTATACCTACCACCCACTAATGCATCTTTCTTGATGGTAAAATTTCCTTACCGCCCACCAGTGCTCGATGGAAGGAGGATTCAGCTTGTGCCGTAGAACCCCCTACTGCCCACCTAGAATCCTGAAACGCCCATTAGTGGGCGGTATGGAACAGGTTGACAACCCCTGCTATACAGGATTGCCTTCAGATGGCTCAGTGGTTGGATTACTCCATACCCTCCAACATTGCTCCATTGAAAATAGGGACATCCTACCATTCCCTCCAACATTTATCCAGTGAAAATAAGGACATCCTAAGGAAAAGCGGGACATTCCGGGATCAAATCAGAAACTGGGAAAGCTTCTCTAAATCAAGGACGTCCCTGGAAAATAGGGACACTTGGAGGGCCTGTTGTAGCTATGAGACTAAAGTTGCATTCAGATGTAGTATTAAACCATGGGTTAGTGCTACGGTTCCTGCTTCATATGCGGTTCTAATCTTTCATTTGCAGTTTGTAAACAAACAGTAGTTTCCTAGAACTGTGGTTTGTAAAAAAACAACTATGGTTTGTTAACAAACCAGGATTTGGACAAAATGGGAAAGTGCAGTTTGTGATAAACTGCAAATGTAGACTTTTTTATAGATCTCATTGTCTTGTGTATGAAAAAGCAAGAAAGGGAAGAGTCTTTAGGTCTAAGACTCACTCTTGCACATTCATTCTTCCGGCACTATACCATGATTTAGTGCATCTGAATGCAGTGTAAGCTTGTACCCTAAGGGAAAAAGTTATCTTTCTAGGTTTTGTATGTGGAAGCTTTATCGGTAAGAAGCAGCACTTGAAATGTTTTCAGAAATTTTTGGGGAACTGTGAACCTGGTATATTGGTGGGATAACCTCCTAGTGGCATAAAGTGAACCATGCAACATCTTCCAATAAAGACAATGCCACATTGAGTGGATTATAGAAGACTGGTTCTAAACTGCTTTAGAATCTGCAACATCAGCATTTTTCACTAAAGCTATAGCTGTATGGAGTGGCAGTTCATTGAATTCACTGCAGAACATTCCTCATCTGTTTGAAAGGATCTAAGGCAACTGTCGATGGTTGCTGCTTCATTAGGACCACATTCTGTTTAATAAATTTTAATCAATCTTCAGGTTTTAGTAGATTAAATGAGTGTATTGCATTACATTTGTATATGCTTAAAATGAGGATTTCAAATAGGAAACATACAGGATTTTATATCTGCACTGTGAAATTGAGGTTGTTTTTTTTTAAAGTTTGTACAGAATAAAAGACTAAAGTGCGATTGTCACCATCTCTTCTCATTTCTTCCTAGCAGCTAGTGTTCTGCGTTATGTTCTGGAGAATAACATAAGAGCTCCATTAAAAAGTAATGCAAAAAATGGTTTAGCATTATGAACAGCCTTCAAATCACATGCTTCCTCCTCCTGTCCTCTCATAGGTTTCAATAAAATACTTTCATTCCTGATACAGCAACAAGCCATATTTTGCTGTTTTGCTCTGAACTGGAGAAGTGTGATATGTGCAAACCATAGTTTGTTTATTTAAATAATTTTAAGACCCCTTTCAGTGTATAATACCTTCACAAGGTAGTTTCTTGCAGGAGTCTAGCATTCCTGAAAATATAGTAATTGCAATTAAGTCTAGTAGCTTTTTAAAAACCAGCAGTGATGGGGCCATATGTATCTTCGTGGGAAGGTGTGGGTCCACCACTGGAACAAACAAAGAAACAAACAAACAAACCCACTTTGCTTACTGTTCAACCTTATAGGTCCCACTCCAGACCTCAACAACGTTCTTACAGCAGAAGCAGTGAAAGGACCAGTCACAGAAGAACACGTAGCAGATCTCGTGATAAAGAAAGACGTAAAGGCAGAGATAAAGAGAAGACAAGAGAGAAGGAGCGGACTAGAGGAAAAGAAAAGGATCAGCATTATACCCAAAGTGGGTAAGTAACAAAGGAAATTTATTAATGAAATAGTGAGATAAGTTGAATATCATAGCATTAGTTTTTTCCTCGGTTTTAAGTAATTTCTTTCAGAAATATTTAATATGTTGTGATCCTATATCGATCCCAGTAGTCCTTCTGTCCTGCCCCCAAATGTAGGCCACTAATCAGGTCAGCAGTTATTTAACATCAGCATATCTGCAGGAACTAGTAGTCACAGGCATCGGCCCAGTTCACATGTCATAGTTTAAAACAAATTAAGGTTTATTGTGAATGAGCAGTAAGTTGGTGCACATTGCTGAAAACGTCTTGCTCCACTCCACTGCTCTTACTGCTGTTGTGTTGTGGAAATACAAGCCTGACATGCTGTGTCATATTAACTCAGGCTCATGGTTTGTTTCATCCAAACAAACTATGAGCTATAAGATAAGAATAAACATTGGTTTTCATTTGTGAGTTTTTGGGAGGACACAAACCTGCTCCTGGATTTGGAGAACACAAGCCATACTCTAACCTGTGTCTGCAGCAGAGGAGCACTGTGGGAACTTTTGATCACCGTACAGTAGCAGGCTGTTTTTTTTTTTTTACATTAAATAATAATATCTTAAACTATGGTTTATGTGATGTGCAAGCAAGGCCATTCATTAGGACCTTGTTCTTCCTGTTTCTATCACCATGTTAGCATGTGTCTTTCACTATCTGTAGCAATTGCTTCTGCTGTGTATGTGGCAATACTGAATCATAATAATAATAAAAATTCTGTAGCACTTCAGAGTGTGCAAAGAGCTTCATATGCATGATATCAGTAATATTTTCAACAATGTTGTAAGCTAAGCAAGTATTACTAATTTTATTTTGTTGCAGACAGCATACAAAGTGATTTAGGAGTAAAAATATATTATGAGCATAAGTTTAGCATCTTGGATCCTGTCCTTCCTTCTTTTCTTGAAATAAAATTCATGTTCACAGATCCAGAGTTTAAAGAAACAGGGGACTAAAATAATATGTCTGGATGCAGTGATGGGATGGATAAGGGCCAATAAACTAAAACTGAATCCTGGCAAAATAGGTCTGTGAGTGAGTTGTCCTCAAGTTTGGGAACTGGAAAGTTTATCTGTTTTAGGTGGAGTTGCACACACTCTGAAGGAATGGGTTTGCAGTCACTGGGGAACCAGATGGCCTTAGTGGTTTGGAGCCCCTTTTACTAGGTTCAGCTGGTACGGCTGTAACTGTTCCAGCTGAAAATGGTTTAGCTACAGTGACTCACACATTGGTAACTTCTAGGCTGGACTATGGCACTGAGCTCTATGGGGCAGCTGGTAAGGTTGGTTTGAAAACCAGCTGGTGCAAAATGTGGGGACTAGGTTGCTTAGTGGAGCACTCTGCCACACACAGGTAACTTGTGTGCTAAAAGAATTGCACTGGCTGCCTGTTTGCTACCGAGCCAAGTTTAACATCTTGTTATGGATTTACAAGCTCTGAACAGCTTGAAACTAGGCAGTCTGATAGAACACCTCTTTTGGTATAGACATGCCAGTTTACTAAGATCATCAGTGGAGGCCCTATTATCCACAAGGCCTCTGGCAGGAATCCATCTCACAACAACTTGGAAGAGGGCTTTCACTAGGGTGGCTCTCCCTTTACGAAGTGATCTTGCTTCAGATATGCAGCACTGCATCAGGCACTTACAACGTTGATCTTTTCCCACTAGTTAAAAATACACCTGAATACAGTGGTACCTCGGGTTGCGGACACGATCCGTTCCAGGCGAAAAGTCCGCAACCTGAGCTGCGATATCGTGCTTCTGTGCATGCGCGACCTTCACAGACTGCGCGCGGCGAACTCAGGAAGTAAACACTTCCGGGTTTGCTGCGTTTGTAACGCGAAAAAATGCAACCTGCAGCTATTGTAACCCGGGGTATGACTGTACTGACTTTAACCAACCTCTGGATATCTCATATATATATTGGACTATGGAATATTTCACATTGGTCAGAAGAAGTTGAATCTGATTTAATATCTTTTAAGAAAAGGTGAGATCTAGTAAGTAAGTTTGCCAGTCACAGAAAGATGCTATTTTATTGCTACTGAACTTTCCGGTATTGGCGTACCTAGATATTCCATGGTGTTCATGTTCCCAGTGTTTGTCCAAACGGGCTTTTTTTAGTGTTATCTGGAGTGCTTTTCTTCGAGGCTTCTTACATCCGTGCTATGTGCTTTGACAAGTGTTTGTCCAGTGATGTCAGAAATGGTGGTGTTGGTGTTGAAGAGCATAAGATAAACACTGAATATGAAGTGAGTTGGAGACAGATGGTTGCTTTCCAAGGATATGGCCTTTGAGGTGAAATGTTGTAGCTGTAGTTAGAAGCTTTCTCAGTGAAAGAAAGGTTTACAGCAGTATAAAAAGCTTGTTAAGTGTGCATCAGGCTCAGGCTGGATACACCATATAGTTTTCTAGAGATGCTGGAACCAGACCCGTCAGCAGTCCTGGAAGCCAACTCTGTCTCTATGTCTGCACTGGCAGCATTGTTAGAGAAACTAATAAAGTCTCCACAACACCAGGGACACATTCATCCTCCTATTTCATCAACAAAAACTTTTTAATAAAATAACCAAACTTGTATCATTTTAGTTTTTTGTAACATTAAAAATAGCTTAAATGTGAGAAGATTATTCTTAAACGATGGTATTGGAGGTAGGCTTATGAGTAGGGATATGCTTATTCCATTCAAGTTCTTTTCTAATTTTGTTCCTTCTTTTGCCTGTTTCATCTCATTTCTACATAAATGTGCAAAAAACAACAACAAAAAACGACAACAAAACAATACCCTGCACCAAACCCCTCTATTTTATCCACTTTCAGTTTGATAAGGTGATCCTTCTTTTAATTTCTCTTTTTTAAACGTGTTTTGCTAACCACTTGGAATAGCAAAAAGGACATCTACTTTACACTACCCACACACTTTGAAAATGGTGCTGAAATTGCCTCTTGAACGCCAGGAGTAATGGGATGTGATGATGTCACCTCACCTCCCTCTGAAGCGCTTTGTATATGGAAAAAATGAAGGCTGATTCAAGCAGCTAGAAAGACGTGTTTTTGTTTTAAAAAGAAGAAAATGTTAAAGGTGGCCCATGGACCACCTTGTCAAATTCTAAACAGCAGGGCAAAGTGTGGGGCAATTCCCGCAATATATTTTGATCTACACAATGATCCAGAAGGTGTGGATCTGGTCAGTTCTTTTCCAGATACGGAGCAGATGGATTACTTAACCATCCCTGGCAAAAGCAGTAATTCTTATTTGCTACAAAAGTGTGCTGTAAGTGTTGTTTTCTTTTCTTGAGGCAGTTGGTTGCTTCACACTACAATTTGTGGCATAGCAGCAATGTTATGTCTGACTGTGTAATTGGAACACAACTATGATGATTTATTGAAGCAAACAGTGTTTCTTTGCATGGCCCAAATCTAACCAGATGTTTTTAGTTTGCAAAAAAGAAAAAAGAGAGTACTTTAATAGATCTTTCCTGTTCACCATTCACAAAATGGGGTATTTTCTTCAAACAAAATTCATGTACCAGGTTTCTGACAAGGGCTAAACTGAGCTAGGTATATGCCTTTTAGTTTCATTGAATACTTGAATTACTTAAAATTTTGCACCCTGTGATAACTGCTGAGTCATTGAATGTACTTTGGTGCATTTAGGTTACTCTTGGTATTGATACTGCCTAAATGAGCACATTGTTCTGCCACAGAGCTATGACTCCTTAACCCAAACTCTAGGAGTTACATCAGTGGCATTTGATCTTGTTGGACGTTTCTGAAAGGAATAGACTGTTTAGAAGTGATAGGGGATAGATGCTATAACAACATAAGTATATTATTACTCATATACCATGATTTTCTGTTCTATGCAATATTAATATTATTTTGGTAAAATAGAGCAATTTACAACATTGGTTTCTCTCCCTCAGATCATCTTGTATATGTAGGGCTTTGAAAATAAGGTTTTCATACTGTTTAGAAACACTTCAAATATTAATAAGCTACTGAATGAAATTTGACAGGAGGTTCTTGATGTAATTCATACCTCCTATACCTTTTAACATGGAATAGTTTTCATTTAATCAGACGATGATCAAAGAATGCCTGCATAGGGAATATGGATCTAAGAAACTTTTGTTATACAGCTATTTGTCATTTTGAAGATTTAGCTTGCTAACAGCAACATGTTACTGTTATTTAGTGCCAGTTTCTAGCCCTATTTGGATAAGAAAGGGATACTCACAAGCCTTAAGCTCTTTTTGTGCTACTGAAAGTTGTTACCTTTTGGGATAACTAGCAGGTGAGAGGCAGAAAAGTGGGTAAATGATTAACCAAACTATATATACTGTTCCTTAAGCCATGGAATGCTATTTCTAAGAAAGTCTGTTCTGTTTTAGTATTCACTTCAACTGAAATATTATAGTTCAATAGCTGGTGGTAATAAATACTTGAATTACTTTAAAATGAATGTCATAGTAGTAGCACCAGAAGGCAGGGTCTCATCAGAGTAGGTTTTCTGATAGTGGTTAGGATGGTACCTGGATGTTGATATTTTAGCATGTTCTACATGATGGGCCTGAAGAACTGCAGGATTTTCTGGAAGATTCGTCTCTGGGATTCTTGTATTGTGGACTCAACAGGAAGAAATGTTTGAAGCCACTGTGTTCAGTGCTAGCATTGATAATGAGATGACTCTCTCTCTTACTTTTCCTAGATCTAAACCTCCTTGCCAAACTTTTTATTGTATGTAAGAGTTGTAAGTTGGAGTCATGATGAATGTCACTTACACTTGTTGCTTGTATTATCTGCTTAATGCTTGCACCATCAAGGGGGGTGGGGGTGGGAGGGAAGATTTTTGGGATCTTTTGTATTTTAAAAGAACCATGAAATCCACCAATGGGAAGCCAGTGCGAATAGTAACTTGTAGGGCAGACACACTTACAGTTCAGGAATGGACATGTTTGAGTATCTTTTTTTGGTGTATTCCCTATGAAGGACTTCCAAAGAAAAAGTGTTTTGGCTAACATTTTTCAGTTGAAATTAGCTCATTTTTATAGCTGGACTTTCTGTATTACTAATGCTCTTATCTAGTGACTTTTGCTGGCCACAGTTTTATAAATAAATGCCCATTGATGGGCTTTTAGCACTTGGCAGAAAACATGAGAAAATAAACAAGGAAAGCTGGACTATTCTTAGTTTGACAGCAGTCAGACACTCTTGGAGCTTGTCATATTTTTCTTACCTCTTAGTACTTTATGCAGCAGGAAGTCATTTATGCTAATTTTGCCTGATTTGCATATAGGTTATAAGAGTTCTGTGGTAGAAAGCATGTTCAGAACTCCTTTTAAGTGCCTCTTTAGATCAAAGTGGGTCTGTGTGATAGCTGTTGTCTGACACCAAGCTGTGTGGTGTTGTTTTCATTAAACATTTATCATACTTCCAGTGTGACAGCAGGCAACTCTGTGCTTGAGCAACATGTTTCTATGCAAAATTTATTGAAAAAGATGAGACATTGTAAAGAGATCTTGTTGTCTTTCACAAGTGGCGAAGGCTAAATGTTTCACTGGATGAAGTATACTTTCACCTGATGAAGTGTTACCTTGAAGCAGCAGCAGTGGCAGCATTGTTTACTTAATTATAGACTTGTTTTCTTGGTTTTTTATTTACTGTTTGGTTTTTGCATGTAACACTTTAAAGTAAAATTTTAAATTTTGGTTGAGGTTTCTTTTATAGCCTTCTACTAGCTAATAACTGCAGTGTGTTAACAGCGTCAACTTACTTCAAATTAAATAATTCAACCCATTCATTACATGATGATACAGATTTTAATGTATAGTGAACACTTCTGTAAAGGGATGCATATTGGGACAAAACTCCTAACGTCACAAATACACTAATGGAGTCTAGCGATAACTGACCAGAAAAGAGATCTTGGAGTCATGGTATAGCTCGATGAAATTTTTTTCCTCAGTGTGCGGCAGTTAAGAAGAAGGCAAATTCCAGGTTAGGGATCACTAGGAAAAGGACTGAAAATAAAACTGCCAGTATCTTAATGCTATTATACATATGCCTGGTGTGACTGTATGTGTACAGTTCTGGTGACTGCACCTTAAAAAGGATATTGCAGAACTGGAAAAAGTTCAGAATGGGAACCCAAAATTTTCCAAGGGGTTGAAGCAACTTGCCTAAGAAGAAAGGCTACAACGTTTGGGGCATTTTGGTTTAGAAAAATGAGAAGCAATGGGGCATGGTAGAAGTGTATGAAATTATTAATGGTGTGGAGAAAGTGAACAGAGATATCTTTTCTGCCTGCCCCATAATACTACCAGTAAAACTAAATGCTATTCAGTGAAGATGTCTGTTGGAAGATTCAGTACAGATGGAAAGAAGTGCTTCTTCAGAATGTAAGCTCATTGCTAAACTCTGGAATTTGATGGCCACAGATTTGGGTGACTTTAAAAGGGAATCAGACTAATTTACAGAGAATTAAGTATATCCATAGCTACAAACTGACCAAACTGCAGGAGGCAGTGAAAGACAGACATGTCTGGCGTGCTCTGGTCCATGGGGTCACGAAGAGTCGGACACGACAACAACATAGCTAAAAGTCATGATAGCTTTTTATTACATCCTGTATATGCCTCTAATCATCAGTTTCTGTGATGGGGCAGGGTTATTGCAATCATGTTCTGCTTATGGGCTTCCTATAGACATCAGGTTAGCCACTGATAGAATAGAATGCTAGACAAGAGCAACATTTGGTCTGATCCAAAACGTTTTAACTACTTGTATAAAATCTGCTAAGAGCCAGTGTGGTGTAGTGCTTAAGAGCGGTAGACTCATAATCTTGTGAACTGGGTTCGTGTCTCCGCTCCTCCACATGCAGCTGCTGGGTGACCTTGGGCTAGTCACACTTCTTTGAAGTCTCTCAGCCCCACTCACCTCACAGAGTGTTTGTTGTGGGGAGGAAGGGAAAGGAGAATGTTAGCCGCTTTGAGACTCCTTCGGGTAGTGATAAAGTGGGATATCAAATCCAAACTCTTTCTTCTTCTTCTTCTTCTTCTTCTTCTTCTTCTTCTTCTTCTTCTTCAAGTGTCTGCTATAAGTGGTCATGATTAAAGCCATTGCTTAAGCTGCTTATTTATTATATCAAACAATAGAGAGCAAGAATATTATTTAGGAATAGTACATGGAAAGTTGCCATTCTGCACAAGTATTAAAAAGCAAAAATTGTGATAATGGTCAAAGATTGGGACAAATAATGTGGAGCCTTATGTGTATTCTGTTTTAAAACACCCAAATATAGGCTAACTAAAAGGGGAGTGGGGTGTGCATCACAAAAGCCCCCCCCAAATAATAGCAGCCATTATGTGACTATGTCTCACAGGACATTCTCAAAATTCAAAATGTGTCTGCTAGTCCAATAAGGTTGGTGGCCCCTTCAATAAGGCATCAAGGAATTTCCCCACCATTAGTGCAAAAACCAACAAGAAGTAGTTTTTATAAGAATTTTAAGAAATGTTGGTCGCTCACCTCGTGACATACTAGCAGGTAATCTGAGATGTCCTGAGAAATCTGTGGAGCAACATTTCCTACAGCATTGAAAGCTTTTAAACCATAGTTCTACTGTCCTTTGGTCTCTCATGATTGGATCTAGACTTGTAGTCAGTGGACTTTGACTTGCATTGGACTGGAGAAAGGATGGGGAGAGACTATTTATTTGCTTATTCCACTTTCTCCTTGTATCCCCTGAAAATCTATTTCATTCAGGAGACTGAGATACGAGATGGTGAGGGCCTGAAAGGAGCTTCTGCTTCATCTCAGTTCCCTTCTTGAACAAAACGAGCCCTTCTGTTTGCAAAATGGCCAACAGTTCTTACACCAAACAGTTGTTTCCAGTTTTCTAGGTTGTAAACTTTGAATAATTTGCACTGAGAGGTAGGATTGCAATTTGCAATCCAGGTCATTATGAGGTGGGGCGGTTATAGTTCACTGTTTCCACTTATAAGATGATAGCTGTGGCTTGCGGAGTAATCTTGAAAGTGAAGATCTGGTATGTTTCTTCTCATTGGATGATGTTACTGTATTTTTTTCTCACTGTCTGAAGCTCAATATATCCAAAATCATTGATGGCTGAAGGTGTGCTTCATGTGCTCTTTTTTGGTTTTGAACTTAATATCAGTTGTTGGAAAGGGCCCTTTGCTTTCTATAGTGAGCCAGAAACAGATGAGATAATGTCATGAAGGCATCTTTAACATTGCTTTGTCGTAGCTTGAATTTGGCATGGTACATCATCACAGTTAGAAATGCGAGATGTCTTTTGAAATGAGCTTCCTATCCAGATGAATTGTATTCATGACTTTTTTTCTCTGCTGTGGTAAAGAAGATAGGAAAAATGCCGGATGCCACCAATGAGTTCTCGACTTTGATTTTTCCCCTCTCTTGTTAACTTAAAAGTTGACCATAAAGCCACTGGCTGTTCAGCTGCTTTACTCACATTTTAAGTCTTGTATAGCAGGTGAAACCTGTAGAATTCTCTGATCTGTTTGAAAATTTCAAATTACGTAGTTAATCTTATGGAAGAAAGATAATTGGGTCAAGTGCTACAGTTGACTGCTACTTTGATTCTAAACATTTGTGCTTCCATATCTGTATTGTAATGTGCTATTACATATATATTATAATGCACTATATGATTTTGTTTTGGTGGTGATGAAACTTCTAGCAGACATCGGTGAGGCTTTGATGTGAATATATGATTCTTGGTGTGTGTCTGTCCCCTTCATTATTAACTTACTTATAGATGTTGTCATTATACATGACAAAGCTATCTTAAGCTATCTCACCCCTTGTCTTTCCCTGCAAGACTAATTACAGCGGTTAAGAGTCATCAACAGGTTTTCCACACCCATCAGCTGATCACCCATTCCCACCACCCTTCTGAGTAATACCCCTCCCCCAGAGGCGTCGCTGGGGGGGGGCAGTGGGGCGGTATGCCCCGGGTGACAGGGGAGGGTGGGGGTGACAAGCGGCGGCCCCTCCCACAACTCCCCACGCACCGCTGGTCACCCCGGGAGCAGCAGCGCTGCACGGACGGGGTGCTCCCTCAGCCGTGCGCTGTTGCTCCCAGGGCGACGGAGCAAGCGGCGGCGCGTGGGAATGGCAGGAGGGGCTGTCGCTTGTCACCCCCACATGCCGCCGTTCGCTCTGTTGCCCCGGGAGCAGCAGCACCGCACACACCGCACACTCTGTCGTCGGACTGCTGCTTCCACGGCCTCCTTTTGAGCCGCAGAGCTTAAAAGGGGGCTCTTCGGTTTAAAAGGGGGCTGCAGAAGCAGTGGCGGCACTCCCGGAAACGCCCCCCTGCGGCGTTTCCTTTGCCGCCCCAGGTACCGCAGAGCCTTCCTCCGCCACTGCCCTCCCCACTCCCTCATTATATTTAAGGATCTGGTGACTTCTGTTTCAGTGTATCTGAAGAAGTGTGCATGCACACGAAAGCTCATACCAAGAACAAACTTAGTTGGTCTCTAAGGTGCTACTGGAAAGAATTTTTTATTTTGTATGGAATTTTAAAACATTCCTATTCATCCAGGTATGTTCCTGGCAATCTTGAAAATGTTTCATTGCAAGGGGTTGGGTCCCTTCCAACTCTATGATTCTATGATTTAGCCATTATGATATTTGATCATGGTCAAATGATTATATTTTTAAACTTTTCATATAGTTTTTTTTTGTTTTGGTGCTTGTTACCTGGGACTCTTTGTTACAAGGGGGTAGCGCAGATAGAAGGGTCATTGATGGCCAGTGGTTTTTTTCTAATTAAAAAAACTTGTTGGTTGTTGTTGTTGTTAATATAATGCCATCCATGTACATGGGAAAGGAGCAGATGCCTGAGGGTGTGGCCAAGAAGAATGAGAAGCAAAGACAATCTTGAGTGTGGTGCCCCAGAAAGCAAGGGAAAATAGGGAAAAGCAGAAAAGAGGGAAGCAAAAGGCTTTAAGCTGCAAAAGATAGAGAGAGAGGCTGAAATTCACATTGATTTGACATAACCAATCAAATACTTGGCTGCAGGTCTCTTGACTTTCTATAGAGCTAGAATAACACTTCTTAGTTATTAGCATGATGTCACATTGTTTGGTTATGTTTCACTGCAATAAATATATATTTGCTGGCAAAGGAAAAAGTTAGGCTCTTATTTCGAGATAATCTAATTCTTATGAATGCATAAGAAATGCATTAAGAATTTGGGCTACTAGAGTATAGTGTAAATGTGCATTTTTAAGTTTTAATCCTGTATTCATATTGATGTATTGGAGTATTTAAATTTAATTTGTTATTTCTTGTTTTCAAAAAGAGTTGTTAACCTATTTGGAAACTTTAGAGACACGTTATGTGAAACTGTTTATGGATTTGAGAATTATAGAGCTTTAAACTTCCAGCAGCATTGTTGTGTTTTCATAATACTTTAATTGGAGTTATTGTGGGATTTTATTTGAATCATTCCTTCAAGAAAAGATTTTTCCCACCTAAAAGGGGATTTTTTAAAACCTAAAGCTGCATTTTAACCCCCCAAGTACCTTGCATTTAAAAAGCAGCTGGCTATTGTTTAACTGGACCCTTTTAATCTGTGTATGAAGAATCCAAACTGAATGATATGGAGCTGTGAAAATCCAGTTAGTGTGAGCTGTAATCTCTTTACTGGCTTTAAGTAGTTAGAGTAGCATTCAGAAACCCTCCAGATACTGAACTGCAGAGATACAGTAATCACCTAAACATGTGCCCAATTTTTTGCTGTCAGGCAACTAAAGCAGAAAAGTCCTTAACAATCATTCATTGAAAGTAGTGACCTTTTTGTTGTAAGATAACACTGAATGCAATATTAAAACAGGGTTAGAACTGTGTTTCTAAAATCTTACGCCTATCTGATATTACTGTAAATTGTCTAGGCTATTGAGAGAGAAGGGCATGCAGTCTTGTAGAAAATAAAATGTTACACTTTTGTGTTTAAATACAACTTTTACTTTTCCATCAAATGACATTCATGTCATTAAAACTGCCGATGAATAACAAAAATCACGGTACTTGAATAAAAATGAATATTTGCATTTGTGTACACATGATTCTATTCACTTGCTGAATCTGGGTTGCAAGGAAATGTGAAATAATGTCAATTATTTATTTGTGTTTTCACATGATTCTGTGAAAAGGCAAGAGCCTATTTTCATATTGAGTTTTGTAATTGATGACTAATAAACTCTTTTAAACACCTTTAAAGCACACTCTAAGTAAATGTTCATTTTTTTTTTAAGTGAACTAGACTTGCACAATTTGTGATCTATCTGTCTCCTAGCTACTGTTTTTGCCTGCCAACCAGGAACTAAAAAATAAAAATAAAAATTGGGAAGGAGCTTTCAGGCATCCAGCTGACTGTCCACAGTATGTATATGTGGCAGGCTATGCTCAGAATGACAGGTCACGATTTGTGCAGACCTCTTGTGGATTAATACCAGATCGCATCCAGATTTCAACCAGAAAAAGTTGTTCACTCTCTGTTGACATTTCTAACTGTGATTTAAAAAAAAAAATACAAGCAAAACAGGTATACTGATGGGTGTAAATAAAACATTTATCCTAATAAAAAGCTGAAGATTATTCATAATAGGTTGCAAATTATCATCACTAGATCTTTTCTGTAAAGTCATTTTGCATTAGAGAGTGACTTGTCTGGCTTTTATAAAGGAACAACCATAGCTGTCAACCCTCCCTACTGTTCCCCACTGCTATAATAAGGGAATTTCCTGCAAAAAAGGGAAAGGTTGACAGCTATGGAAACAACACTGTTGGCCAAATATAGCCTATATTATGTTAGAAGATATGCAGGTGAATCAGGACTTGATGGGATGCCTGATGATACTGGGTCTCATTATGATGGTGCCTATGTAAGAAATGGAACACAGTAGCACTATGGGCTTGTTCCAGAGGTTTATTATTGTGTTTGAATCTTTGTTAGGTGGCTCATTGTTGGTGGCAAGTTGTTGTTGAGGTTGTGGAACTGTTAATACTAAGGAAAGACTGAATATCTGAGGCCTGTGAGAGGTAACCATGATGGATTATAAACTGTTGTTGGCTATAGTTGAAAGCTGTAAAGTGGGAAACTAATTCAGTCTAACACAGTGTTTCCCAACCTTTTTCCCAGTTGGGAAACACTTGTCTAACGGTTACCCTTTCGGGGGGCCACATGTAGTAGGCAGGGTTATTGCAAAAACTGGGTGGGACTTCTCTTATACATGTTTGTGTACACATAAGTTCTCACACATAGTAATTAAAGGTAAAGGTAAAGGGGCCCCTCACCATTAGGTCCAGTCGTGTCTGATTCTGGGGTGGCGCTCATCTCACATTACTGGCCGAGGGAGCTGGCGTACAGCTTCCGGGTCACGTGGCCAACATGACAAAGCCGCTTCTGGCGAACCAGAGCAGCACACGGAAACACCGTTTACCTTCCCGCCAGAGTGGTACCTATTTATCTACTTGCACTTTGACGTGCTTTCGAACTGCTAGGTGGGCAGGAGCTGGGACCGAGCAACAGGAGCTCACCCCGTTGCGGCGATTCGAACCACTGACATTCTGACCAGCAAGCCCTAGGCTCTGTGGGTTTAACCCACAGCACCTCCCGCGTCCCGTCCACATAGTAATTAGTAATAACTAATACACTTAATACAGATCTAATACCTACATCTGCACATGCAGACTCGCATCCCTAGCAGTTGCTCTTGAATTATTTTTTAATTTTTTAATTTGTTGGAGTTTAATTGCTAGAGGAGGATGTTTGGCAGAGAGATTGCACTTAAGGAGGAGAAGGTTACCTTTGCTCTTCAGCCGCTTGTTGTTCAGTCGTTCAGTCGTGTCCGACTCTTCATGACCCCATGGACCAGAGCACGCCAGGCACCCCTATCCTCCACTGCCTCCCGCAGTTTGGCCAAACTCATGCTAGTCGCTTCGAGAACACTGTCCAACCATCTCATCCTCTGTCGTCCCCTCTCCTTGTGCCCTCCATCTTTCCCAACATCAGGGTCTTTTCCAGGGAGTCTTCTCTTCTCATGAGGTGGCCAAAGTACTGGAGCCTCAACTTCAGGATCTGTCCTTCCAGTGAGCACTCAGGGCTGATTTCTTTAAGGATGGATAAGTTTGATCTTTTTGCAGTCCATGGGACTCTCAAGAGTCTCCTCCAGCACCAAAATTCTTCAGCTGCAGCCCCTACCAAAAATTGTCCTCTTTTGTGGCATTTAGGCTGGAAAACAGCCTTCCATTGATTGTAGGTGGAGGGGTCTTTGTAAAAACTCCTGGAGCATTTGGAGCAGGTTTCCCTAAACTTGGGTCCTTGAATCTTATTAAACTACAACCCCCACCATCCCCAGCTAGCACGATCATCTTTGATCAGGGATGATGGGAGCAACCAAAATTGGGGAAATTTGGCCTAGAAGATGATGATGAGGTGATGCCACAAGACTCTTCTTGTTCTTGCTGCAGCAGACTAATGTGGCTATGAAAAGTTGCCATTGCGAGTGAAGTTACAGGTGAGTATCTAAAGAAGTATATGGTTAAGCAGAAGAGAGACACCTCTGCAACCAGAACTTTTCTTGCTTCATTTTTGACTGAAAAGAGACTAGCCAGGGTTTACACTGCTCAAGGTGGTATACAATATTTTATTAAAAAAGCAATTAAAACAACAACAATAATTTGAAACAACCACAAATGAGATGAGAGAGACTACCAGATAAGCCCATCAACTAATACGCCAGAAAGATTGCAATTAATAACTCAGCATCAAAGGCCTGCTGGAAACAAAGGTTTCTATATAGTGGCAGAAGATCATTGTAGAGGCCCCTCATGGCAGTGAGTTCCAGTCAAGATGTGGCTACAGAAAAGTCCTTCTGCATCCCAACCAATTCACATTTTGACTGGACACTGAGGAGAGCCTCTTTAAATCTTAATTTACAGGTTTGTATAAAGAAAGCAGTCCTCAATCATCCTGGTCCCAAGTCATGTAGAGCTTTGTAGGTCATATGGACCACAGGGTGAACTGACCACCACCTAGATAGCCTGGTAGAAAATGCCGGAGAAGAGTCAGTTGTGGTGGTGCATGTTGCTACCAATCACATGGGGAAGTGTAGGACCTAGCTGTGGTCCTAGGAGCAAAATTTAGGTTGCTAGTTAGGATGTTGAAAGCAAGGACCTCCACAGTAGTTTCCTCTGAAATATACTGGTCCCATGTGCTGAGTCAGTTGGACAGGATGATGATGTAAAATTGGGTGGTTATGCAAAATTGCAGATTTATATCATTTAATTTGAATGCAGAATTTGATTTTATGTAGTGCACATATAAACGGCTTTATTTTATATCAGTCTATCTAAATGCATTGGTTAAGTTTTAAATTTCTGGACTGATAGGAGATGTGACTGTATAGTGCAGGGGTCAGCAAACTTTTTCAGCAGGGGGCTGGTCCACTGTCCCTCAGACCTTGTGGGGGGCCGGACTATATTTTGGAAAAATATATGAATGAATTCCTATGCCCCACAAATAACCCAGAGATGCATTTTAAATAAAAGCACACATTCTACTCATGTAAAAACACCAGGCAGGCCCCACAAATAATCCAGAGATGCATTTTAAATAAAAGGACACCATTCTACTAATGTAAAAACACTCTAATTCCCGGACCATCTGCGGGCCGGATTTAGAAGGCAATTTGGCCGCATCCAGCCCCCGGGCCTTAGTTTGGGGACCCCTGGTATAGTGCTTTACAAGCTTATATTCTGAAATATGCCCATTTTGCTTAAAAAAGTTGTAAGATACACAATGGGAAAATGATTTCATTTTGTTTCAATTAATGTTTTCAGTTAATTGAAAGTAAGCCATTGTGGGCGCAGCCCTTAGTTTAAGCAGCCCTTAGTTTAAGCATAATGTTTTCTGCAAAGCATGATGCTCACCCTCCTTTATGTATAAAACTGCCTGATACTTTTTTCTTGGACTTTGCTTAAGCTGATGCCCTCTTTTATGTAATGCAGTACAAATATTACTAACACGATCACACTTTTATACATAGCTGTCAACTTTTTCCCTTTTTTAAGGGAAATTCCCTTATTCCAAATAGGATTCCTTGCAAGAAAAGGGAAAAGTTGACAGCTATGCTTTTATATCTTATTAGCTTTTCTATTAGGTATAACAAAATGAAGAATGGCTATAATTTTGTTTAAATATTAGGATTGCAGCTTAAGTGCTTGAGATAAGAGGAGTTGTAAATTAAATGTTATTATATTTCTACCATAGACTTTTCCTATCCATGCTTATTTTAGTAATGATTTTACTGAGGCTAGGTTTTGGTTATATTTTTAAAACATATCCTTGAAACAAGTTAAACCTTGGTTATAAAAATCAAAGGAGATGGTGGTAATCTGAAAAAAACCAACCATGCCATTGCCTGATATTTCTTTTTGATAACCAATTTAAGATAGGCATAATTTGGCTGACATCACCTTGAATTTCCATCTGTGTTATCCTGATGCTCTTAAGCATCCTTCATGTACCTACTGCTCTGGGCTATTTTCACTTAGCACATATAGAGGCTGTGACTATCTTAAAGTGTGGATGATATGAATAACAATTGTTTGAAGATCTTACCCTCTATCTCCCTGGATAACCTATCGTCTACAAAGGATAAATAAGTGGCAGATAGCTTTTGTCATCCCTTATCCGAGCTGTACACTTGTAAGGAAGAGCAGGGATAATCACCTAAATCTAATTATGGGTTAAAAGAGGCCATGACTGTGATGTGGCAGTGAGACACCTTACTGTATCAATCCTGTTTGCATTAGAAAAATAAGGTTGTCATATTGATTATTCAAATTAGCTTGCATTGGCCATGGCTCAGTGGCTTATATCGCAGCTGAAGCACATGAAGAGCCCAGCTTTTCACAGAAGACCTATGCCTATAGCATATATTATTTGGTATCATGTTTTCTAATTTAAGGGTTTAAAAAGAAGAGTTAGAGAGTTTTTATCTCAAGGGTTTAATGTACCACCAGAAACTGCACATGTGTGATTTGAATAATTAAAAAAAAGGTTTGCCAAAATAAGGCAAGAAGTAGCACTGAAGTTAATAATTCTTAAATCATTCTGCTCTAAGTGTGTAGTGTAAATATAGTTAGTTTATGAAACTGTATTTTTTATATAAAAATGTATGTATTGCTGCGGGGTAAAAAGGATCTCAGCAGCTTTGCAACAACTGGTGTAGCCTGGTGGCTAAAAGACTGAGTTATGAATCTTGAAGTCTCCAGTTTGAATTTTGCCTCTGCCATAAACAGCAAGCCACTGTCTCATAGCCCCCCCCCAATTGTTGTTGTTGTTGTCGTTCAGTCGTGTCCGACCCTTCGTGACCCCATGGACCAGAGCACGCCAGGCACGCCTATCCTTCACTGCCTCTCGCAGTTTGGCCAAACTCATGTTAGTAGCTTCGAGAACACTATCCAACCATCTCATCCTCATCCATCTCAACCCGGTATCTATGTGGATAAGAATGTTGACGAGTTGTACAGGGTTGTTGTAAGGGTACAAAACCATGGCACGGTGCTCTGTGTTGAGTGGCGGAGGCAACGTGCAGCAGGGCGATTTCAGCGGAGCAGCGCTGGTGGTAGTCAGTGGTGTCGGTTTTTATGTTTTCCCTGTGGTGTTGGGTCAACCGGAAAAAAGCTTTACAATTTTGCGTGTGTGTTCCCCCTAAAAAAGGGGGAGCTCTGTCACCTCTTTTTCTAGAAAAAAGCCCTGAGTACTGTGTCCAGTACTGGGCACCACAGTTAAAGAAGGATATTGACAAGCTGGAATGTGTGCAGAGGAGGCCGATCAAGATGATCAAGGCTCTGGAAATCAAGACTTATGAGGGAGTTGGGTATGCTTAGCCTGGGAAAGAGGAGACTGAGAGGAGATATGATAGCCACCTTCAAGTAGCTAAAGGGCTGTCATGTGGAAGATGGAACAAGCTTGCTTTCTCCTGCTCTGGAGTGTAGAACTCAAACCAATCGCCCGAAGTTACAATAAATGAGATTCTGACTAAACATATGATGGTAAGAGCTGTGTGACAGTGGAACAGACTCCAATGAGAGGTGGTGATCTCTTCTTCATTGGAGATTTTTAATCAGAGGTTGGATGGCCATGTATGCTTTAACTGAGATTCCTGCATTGCAGGGGGTTGACCTAGATCAGTGTTTTTCAACCTTTTTTGGGCAAAGGCACACTTGTTTCATGAAAAAAATCACGAGGCACACCACCATTAGAAAATGTTAAAAAAATTAACTCTGTGCCTATATTGACTATATATAAAGTAATTTTTCAATTTTTCCCACGGCACACCAGGCAACATCTCGCGGCACACTAGTGTGCCGCGGAACAGTGGTTGAAAAACACTGACCTAGATGACCCTCGGGGAGCCTTCTAAGCCTTCAACTCTATGAAAATTCCTACACAACAAATCTTTTTCAAACCCACCCACACCCATTTTAGAAATGCAGCTGCCAACATTTTCACCTTTGTACTTGTAGAAAGTTACAATACTGGAATTGTGTATGTATTGTGGCACTGATCCTTATTCTGAGCACTGCCAGAGGAGGCCACGGAGGTATGCTATGAGGGAGAAATTGAAGCTGGCTTTCAGCATTTCTGTTGGGATTTCGTCCTGTCCAGGGGCTTTACTACTACATGTCTGAGAGTTGATGGCATTCTTCAGCTCATCAAGGGAGGGAATGGCATCCAGCTCTTCCAAGGCAGGAAGAGTCTGGATACTGTTGGATCGCTGTGTCAGTGACCATCTTTTCCTGCTTGTACGGTTCTTGATAGTGCACTCCCCATTGCTTCATCTGCTTGCTGCGCTCTGTGATAACCTCTCTCAACAAAGTTTTCAGTGCTTTGGGGGGAAAAAACATTTTCCACCCTGAAATTTATTGAGTTTGTTCCAGGCCTGTACATCTCTCTAGTCCTTCTCCGTAAAGGAAAGACATGTTTTTGTTTTTAGGTATTCATATCTTTTCATGCTGTATACTGTGAAGAAACTACATTTGCAATAAAATTCTGAGGAAATAAGTTCAATAAAAGGTTAGGACACGGGAATTATAATTTATCTAGTTCTGCATAGCATGGAAATGATCTGCTTCTGTTCTAAATAATTGAGTGCAGATAGTCACAAGCTCTTAATGCGGAGATGAGATGTGCTTGCTGTTTCCTTCACCCCTGAATTAGATGCATGAAAACAAAAAAGTTTTAGGAGAGAAAACTGGAAAATGCTGAACTTTAACTGCAGTTAATAAAAAAATTATACAATTGCTGTTTGTGCTAAGAACAATAAATCTGCACTCTCTCATCCGTACTAATCTTTAAAAAGATCTCTATTTGCTTCAGTGTTTAATATAATTATATATAAACTGACTGGGCTCATTCCATTAAGTAAGCAAGGCCTGCTCTGTATTATATGAAGAAATTGGTTTCCAGTTGGGTTTTCTTTTAAGTGCTCAAATTATCAAGGTATATTTAATTGTATCCAAAGTCTGCTTATGCAGCTGACTTCCACTTGTGCAATAGGGCTTCCCCCCCCCCCCCATATCCTCAAATTCTGCTCCAGAGGATTGGGGAACAGATTTTGTGGATGGGCAGAGGAAGGAGAGCAAGTCCAGTTGCATGAGTGGAATTTTGCTTGCACAATCCATTGTATTTTGAAGAATTGTTAGGGGTGGCCATGTTAGTTTGCTGCAGCACAAATGACAAAGAATCTTGTAGTACTGTAACTTGAAGACTAACATTTTTTTAATGCCATAAGCTTTTTTGGATCTGATGAGATGGACTGGGGGTCCATGAAAGCTTAGGAGATAGTGCATTTGTGAATATTTAAGGCCGGGATAGGGCACCTGTGACCCTCCTTGTGTTACTGAACTACAATTTCCATTATTCCTAACCATTGGCCATGCTGTCCAAGTTGAGGAGCCTTAAGAGTCCAGCAACATCTGGAGGACCACAGGCTCCTCATCCCTTTTTGTTGTATGTTAAAATTATTTTCAGTACCTAATGTTGTTTGAGCTGTTCCATTCTATAATTGAAAATCCAAAACCTGCAACGATGACGACGACAGCAGCAGCAGTAGCAACAACAACAACAACAACAACAACAACAACAACAACAACAACAACAACTGTCTTCTCTGGGTGACACCTACCTGCAATCGTAGGTCTGGATGTTGGTTTATTGTGTTGTTAAGCCATATTTCCAGTGTAGTTTACAAAAGAGAATGAAATAATTAAAATATAACTACAAAAAGAAGACCCAAAGTGGATAAAAGAAGTGTAAAACAGTCAGCAAGATTCAAAATTGCTTGGGAAAAGAAAAAGGTCTTTGCCTGGCTCCAAAAGCACAATAAAATAGGTGCCAGTCATACCTTTTTGGCAAGAGTTTTCTTCAACGTCATGGACTGGCTGGACACAGAGGAATGGTAGGAGGCACTAGCTGTGGAACTCCCAAGGGACGATGAGTGGCCAAAGGGAGAAGAGGGTTGAATCCTGGAAGGAGGCCGTGTCAGAAGCTGAAGAGGTAACCAGGTTTCGTGAGCAGGGAGAGTCTGTGATGGAGAGAAGTGCAGAATCAGAACCAGAGGCAGAAGCAGGAGAGGAGGGAGGCCAGTGTTAACTTCACTTAATCTTTGTGATTTATTGTTGGCTGGCTTCCTGACACTCAGATGGCAAGATGGTCCTTACTTTGGTAGCTACTTGCCTCATCGTAGATAGTTGGTGGGAGCATCTGCAAGAAGTCCTCCATTGAAGAAACTGTAGCAGGAGGCAGGGTGGGGTGGCAGCACTTACCTGACCTCCTGTCAGTAGAGGCCTCTGCTGCTTGCCAGGAGGGAGAATGGGATAGGGAAGGCAGTGCAGAGGATGGTGCTGTAGAAATGCAGTGATGGAGCCAATAGGTATGTTTGCACAGTGCCGACCTCCCTGGACAAGTCGTATGAGGAAAAGTTTTAGGATTTTGCTGCTGTGGTCTGAAGGGGCTATTTGCTGTTAGTAATAGTAGGGCAGCAAAACAAGGAAGCTATGTAAGATATTATGGGTGAAGGTGGCAAGGTGTGTGTGTGTGTGTGTGTGTGTGTGTGAGAGAGAGAGAGAGAGAGAGAGAATATCATATTGATTTTAATTAATCTGTCAAATTTTTGAGTGCGAGTTTCTGTTGTGTGACTTTACACATACACATTTATCATGTTATCAACTCTGTTCGTGTATCTGAGGAGCTTTATATTGCTTGTAAAACCTTATGAAACTATAAACCAGTTTGTATTTAGGAGAGCATGACATTTTTAGTTTAGAACTTATTTGTTAATTGGTTTCCCCAACTTGTTGCTGATTTGGACACATTCTAGTGGAACTACTGCTCGGCAAAAATATTTTATCCATTTATGCTTATGTCTCTTACCCCTCTTTTAATTGTAGGGTAGACATCTAGCCTTTCCGTTTCTCCAAATACCTCTGTATGTTTGTGCCCATGTGCTATTTAGAGGATCTTTGTGGCTTGGAAACTATGTAAGTGAGCTTAGTGAAAATGCTATTGACTAGCCATCTGGGCAACTGGAATTTATATTTAAAACAGTAAAAGACAAAACAACCAGAAATATACAGTTCACTCACATTTTAAATTTTGCTTAGCAAGGTATCAAATACGGTGATCATATGTACATAAAAAGTTAACTTGTACTGTATAACATTCCTTCTTGCTGCATGAATGACAAGCTAAGCAACAACTCTTTTAATATAGTTTGAACATCTTGTGATGAAAAGTGCAACACTTTTGAAAAGTACAGATTTGTCTATAGACAATCAAAATTGCATGAATACAGTTTCTCTTAATGCAAATTCCAAAGCAGCAACTAATGAACTAAATCTACAAACACAGTCCACCCAGTGCTCTTTTTCTAGAAAGAGGTGCCAGAACTCCCCAAGAACACCTCCCTTGTTCTCTTATAATGGCAATAGAATCCACCTGAGAAGTGCCAGAACTGAGTTCCGGTGAGTTTCGGCTGAAAAATGCCTTGGACCAACCTCATATCGAAGGTAGTTCAGTCTCCCATAAAGCACTGTAGTATTAATGGACTGTAACCTCTATGAAAGTCAAAGCCTTTCTCAACCTGTTGCCACTTGATAAGATCTATAAACTTTGTGGCCACTTCCAGAAGCTATCATGACAAGTAAGCAGTTAGTTCGTTAGTAAGTTAAAATAGTAGATTTACAATGACCTTGATTGTGTGTAAGTGGGAGGACATCTGTATTTCATATCTAAGTTAACCAGTTTCTGGAGGCATTTGGAGGATGGATGGTGGCTAACAGGTTGAGGTTGAATCCTAACAAGACAGAAATACTGTTTTTGGGGAACAGGGTGCAGGCAGGTGTGGGGGACTTCCTGATCCTGAATGGGGTAACTGTGCCCCTGAAGGACCAGGTGTGCAGCCTGGGAGTCATTTTGGACTCACAGCTGTCCATGGAGGTGCAGGTCAATTCTGTGTCCAGGGCAGCTGTCTACCAGCTCCATCTGGTACGCAGGCTGAGACCCTACCTGCCTGTAGACTGTCTCACCAGAGTGGTGCATGCTCTGGTTATCTCCCGCTTGGACTACTGCAATGCTCTACGGTGGCTACCTTTGAAGGTGACCCAGAAACTACAACTAATCTAGAATGCGGCAGCTAGACTGGTGACTGGGAGTGGCTGCTGGTACCATATAACACTGGTCCTAAAGGATCTTCATTGGCTCCTAGTGCATTTCTAAGCAGAATTCAAAGTGTTGGTGCTGACCTTTAAAGCCCTAAACAGCCTCGATCCAGTATACCTGAAGGAGCGTCTCCTCCCCCATTGTTCAGCTGCGGTCCATCTCCGAGGGTCTTCTGCCGGTCCCCTCACTGTGAGAAGTGAGGTTACAGGGAATCAGGCAGAAGGCCTTCTCAGTAGTGGCACCCTCCCTTCAGATGTCAAGGAAATAAACAACACTCCAACTTTTTGAAGACATCTAAAGGCAGCCCTGTATTGGGAAGTTTTTAATGTTCAATGTTTTAGTATGTTCTGATATATACTGTGACCCACCCAGAGTGGCTGGGGAAACACAGCCAGATGGGTGGGGTATAAATGTTGTTGTTGTTGTTGTTGTTGTTGTTGTTGTTGTTGTTGTTGTTGTTGTTGTTTATTAGATCAAAAGACATTTGGGAACAACATTGCTTACTGCTTTTCAGTAGGTAACCTCAGGGATTCATTTTACAGAAAATTATCCATTTAATGAAAGTGTTACATAAATTTTTAGGTAATAGGTAAGCCTTTGCGGTTAAAAGATGTGGATAATTTTGTGGAGATGTTATGAGAGTTCAGAATCTGGTACCATTTGACACTGAAATAAATGATAGTGTGTATGGATTATGAAGCTGGAGAAACTTACCTCATCTAGGAAATTATGGTCTGGAATCAACTAACCTGGCACATTTGCGGAAGCCACACAAGGACTCCCACTAGTGCAATGAGAGTTCCTCCCTTTCCTCTTCCCGGTGCTGCCACCAGATCTGCTCTGGAGAGTCAGGAGAACCCCCAGAACAGCTTGCATTGACAGAATGATCTGAAGAGTGTGATTTTGAATTCCATGTTGACCCTTTATCTGAAAACCATGAGAAGATAGCAATGTCTTCTTGATCATTGCGTTGCTTTGTAATATTTGTTATCTAATATTTAAGCTTCCATTGAAAACCTCTCAGATTATATTTATCAGATTTATTGACAGATTTTTCAAATACCTTATTACATTATTCTACCACTACAGTTCATTGCTGGCACTTCACCATGATTCCAAAAGCTGTTTTCTCTTAATATCTGAAAACACGTATTCTTTTTATTTTGTGGCTGTAATTTATGCAAAAATCCTGCTAAAAAGCAGAAAAATAATACCATATGTTAAATTGTTCAATAAGGATAATGGAGCAGTCGTTAATGCTTTTATTTAATATAAAGTTTATGTTCAGCAATTGTTAACTTTATATATAATGAGCAATAGTTTATTACATCTCTTTCATGTTAATGGTACTTACAGAACTCTCCTTTTTACAAAAATTAAAACTTAGTAAAATCTTATTCCTTCAAATGTTTTGTTGTCTTTATGAGGCAGCTTAATAAAGTGGAAGTATTTGTTTAATATGATCCATTTTTAAAAAATGTGTCTAATTCATTCTTCTGTGCCAAATGTTTTTAAAACAACAGACTGAGGACCTGAAGGAATAGAGGAAATGAATGGACACCAATGTGTCCAAATATCTCATTTTGCCTAAAAGCAAGTGCCGGCAGATAAATGCCCATAAAGGGATTTTTTTTCCTTAAGCCCCGTGGATTATTATTTTTTTTGCAACTTTTTGTGTGAGTTAGAAATGAAAACCATTCATCTAGTGCCCCAAAGAACGGCCTTATTGAATGGAATAACAGTGTAATGTACCATTGAAGGCAGGATTGAAAGTGATTATCTTGTTAACTCTTGACAGTTACCGCCAGCTTGAAATAGAACTGGCAGGCTTGATTTTTTTTCCTTAAGCCCCGTGGATTATTATTTTTTTTGCAACTTTTTGTGTGATGAATGAAAACCATACAGCCCCAAAGAACGGCCTTTTTGGAATAACATTTTACCATTGAAGGCAGGATGAAAGTGATTATCTTGTTAACTCTTGACAGTTACCGCCAGCTTGAAATAGAACTGGCAGGCTTGATTTGCAAATGAATTACAGCTTTTTCATTTTGTGCCAGGATCATCTTTTTATATTCTGATATGACAGATGCTATGTTCCCTGCTTTTGTTTCTCTTCAGTTTTATACTTGCAAATAAAAAACAAAAGATTATGATAGTAATTTTATTTGCATCTTTTCTCTAGGAGTTTATTCTTTGTGAGGAAGTTTTTAATCTTATATTTTACGTACGTTTGTTTAAGAATACTTATTGTTACTGGCAGAATGAAATTCCATTAGTTTTAAGAACAATAGTAATTAGGTGAATGTAACACATATGCATTCTGAAAATGGAAAATCAATTAGTCTTTTACACTTAAAGTGTCAGTTTTAAATGTAATCCACCAATGGTACTGCTTATTACTTGTGTCTGAACAAAACACCCAAGTATATCACCACCACCACTGTTTTACAAAGATTTTGACATAGAAAGTCCATATTTTTACCTGCTTTAACCAACTTTATTCATCTGCTCATAAACACAGATGGTATGGTATCAGATAAAATAATTGCCAAACAATTCTTATATATACACCCCATGCTAAACTATGGTTTATTGTGATGTGAATGAGCCCAGGGGAGGCTTCTCATTCTCTTCTTCAGGAGGCAGTTGGAAGCCTTTGTTTCAGTTTTTAATTAACTACAGTTTAACATTACGTCTGAACACTACTGTGGTTAATCTTAACTGTGGTTTGTTGAAACAAACAACCCAGCTTCATTGCTCATGGTATGAAGTTTGCTGGTTTCAGACAAACCAGAATTAAGATTAACCACAGTTTATCATGTTTGAGTGATATGTCAAGCTGTTGCTACTAATAAAAATGAAAGTGAAAGCTTCTGAACTCCACGAGGCTGCATTGAATGCTGATGGGTGGGTGTGTTGGAGGGGGCGGAGCATACAAGCATTATGACACTATTCTGTTTGTGACATCCGAGTGCAGCTACTGTACTTATTGAATTAAACAACCCCCCCCCCCTTTCATCCCTGGAATATTAGGGAGTTTAATAAAATGGTGAGTTTAATAAAATTTCCTATTTATGTCAAATACATGACAACTAGATTGGTGGATGTGTTGAATGTAGTAGATATCTGCAGAATATCTTGGACATTGTTGGGACCTTTTTTGAGAGTCATAAAGGGCACCAATAATGTAAATGATATTCTGTAGATGAGATGGAGGAATGTGTATTCTTACTGTCCAAAATTCGCTGCCTGGTTGCTGCAATGCCAGTGAAGTTTCAGAATTGTGCTCTGACCCTCTTTTTTAATTAAATGATAAAGTGAAAACTAGATTTTCAGTGTAAAGTTGAAAATCAACAAGTTCCTTTCCTTTAAAACTAGCATCACAGGCAGATTGCTCCTTGTACTTTCTAGATGTCCGGTGTGTTTTACTATTCTGTCTAGATTAACAATTGTGTGTTGTCTGCATTTTCAACATCCTTGCTTAAGGTTCCTGACTTTGAATTCAGGATGACTTCCTTCCAGGATTATTTATTTTTGGTATCATCATGTGCAGTGATTTATCCTTTTCTCATTTGTTAGAGCAATTGCCTACATATAGAAATGAAATGAAATAACATAATTTACCTTCAACTTTGATCTTAGCACCATCATAGTTTGCAAATGGTTATTTCATGAATAAGAGCAATAATTTACACAGGTGTATATGGTACTATATAAAGGCCTTTTGTTGCAAGTTCTCTTACGTGCCAGTGTTTGGTTTTGTCCTGTGGACCATAATTAAATATGGGATGTGGTTGATCTTTGTTAGGGCACTGTGGCAGGGGTGGTTTCATGTGTTTGGCAATGGACTGGGCAGATATGACGAAAGTTAACTTAAGTAAACTTGTGGCTTTAGCTTTACAAAGTACTCTGCACTTTGGAAGGTTTCCTTCAGCCAGTTACTGAAATAGAGATCCATATTCATAGCCGTAAGGATTATAGCCATCATGACCATAGCTTGTTATTTCTGTACACAAATGCAGCTTATATTTCACAGCTGTGTATAAATGTGTGCATGCAAAGGCCAAGAGATAACAGTGATCAGAAATGACAAGGTTTTCTTCAGCAGTATTTCAGTGTTTAGGAGAATATTATACTTGGGTTTGCAGTATAACATGGTTACTACCATTGAATGAGGATGCTCATCCTTACTGTGATGAATTTGGAGATCCACAAAAGGCATCATTTTACCGTTGTTACTTTGCATTCCTTCTTTTATACATACGAAGTATTTCTTACTTATAATGATTAAGCCACCTTCTGAATCACTATTATATATGAAATACTATTTTTATTGGGTTGTATTCAACTAAAACTTACTCATCGTAGACCCATTGAAATGAATGAACTAAGTTATGTCCATTAATTTCAGTGGGTCTACTCTGAGTAGGACTAACACTGAATACCAGTCATAGTTCTGGTTTACTGAACTGCATTTGCTAAGCCTAAATTGTTATACATCATAGTATTTGTGCACTCCTTAGTTGTGTGTATCAATTTATATAAATATGAATCTATATTTAAGAATTCTGCATCTCTCACATACCTGCATATCTGCATGTTTATAGCTTGTGATTAATGTTTTCAAGAATTGAATTTTACTTTCCATGATGTTTTCTCAAGCAAGTTAATACTACCTTTTGCAGTTATGCCAGATCTTGTGGTTTTCTATACTATGCCTGAACAATTTAAAGCTATGATCCCGTGGAATTATTAATGTTCTGTTATAGGCTGTTGTGGACCTGGTGCAACCAGTTGAATGCAGTGGTTGCCCCTCTCTACATCCTATGGATTTTTATGAAATATCTCTTAGTTTTGTAAAGCCACAAACACATAACAAAAGCATGAATATAGGATCTCTGTGAAGGAAAATGAGAATAAACTATAACAAGCTTCAAAATATATTATAGTTGTCATCTACATCCCAGCAAAATCAGTGGAATGCTCCTATGCATTTAATGATACTGGATTCTTACCCACTGTATTTCAGTTTCTAAAAGCTTGAGAGACCAGTTTAGCTATAGCTGGGGATACAGTATAGTGAATTTGTAAAACCAGTCTTTGTACAGAATTTACATATTGATGATTATATACATTAATGTTGACAAGTCTTTCTTTTACTGTCTATTTTAAAGCAATTATCTGTGAGCAATAATAAATCTATTGTTCTTCTTGCTCAGTTACTTAGCCTGATTTTTAGTCACTTTTAATGCTTTCTAGTTGTAAAAAGAATAATTTGTTGCATAGAAATCTCACCATAGTTTATGATTCTTGAAAAGCACCAGAAACTGTTGTGACAACAGTTCCTAGGTAAGAACACTAATTGTGTAATTATCTCAAGGATTAACACTTGGATCTTAAGAGCAACTCCGGCTCATAAAGGGCTGGATGCAATTTCTGCTTTTTTGTCTTTGAATGACAAGGCCCCATGCCCCAACACAAACTGCTTTTGAAGCTACCTTCATTTTTGAATGCACTTTTCCCATCTGGTGTAAAAAAAAATGGGTTTTGACAAAATCTAAAGTCTCCTTGGATCTCGGTTCATGAGTCTTTATATTCTAGCCCCTGGCTAAAAGTGTAAATTGTGTGCTAGCAAGGTTTTAGTAGATAATCTTCATTTGTTTAAGTTTCAAAATTACATATTCAGCTGCTCCAACAGAAAAAAGGCTCCCAAAACTGCTTGCAACTGCAAGCAGCTATATGATATGTGAATCAAATTCATAGGGTTGGAAGGAAAGTTGTATTGAATGTGACAGGTGCCACAAAGTTTATTTAGGACAACCTCAGATGTGTCTGTTAGTCTCATAATGGTTCCCTAATATATGTTCAGCTACAGCACTTCCTGCTTTAGAACCTTGTGTTACACCAATATTACTCTCTGTGCTCCTTCAACTACAAATTGGATGAACAGACACTGACACTTTTTCAATATTATTACATTAAACCAAGTGGATTTTGATTGATAACCTAATATTCAACTAATGCAAAACATCAATCATGGCAAGTATATTAATTATTTAATATTGCAGTCTAATTCAGAAATCGATGTGCTGCATGAGGGGAAGGGAAACTCGCTGTTCCCAGAAGACTTAAGACAGGGAATGATTAAAAAAAAAAGACCTGCTATACTCTCGTGTGTTAGCTCGATGCTAATCTTTATTCATTTGCCAATAATCTCTTCCCATTTTCCACTTCAGGACCATTTTATCAGTTTTGAGATCTATAATTGAATTAAGTCTGCTTTCAGCACAGAGCAAAAAGAGTTGCACAAATATTGATGAAGTCATGACAGGGACAGCACAGGAGACAGACCACTGAAGAGGACAGATTTGATGCCATTAGCTGGATGCTCCCTGTATCAGTGACCTAGGCCCTGCTTCCTAGCAATTAAGTTCATTAGGACCTTTGGCACCAAACAGTATAAATACAGGGCTTGAATTCTCTTTTAATAATGCATGATGTGGTAAAGTAACTTTCGATTATTATAATAAGTGTATAATAAGTATAATAATCCAACTTTTTCTGTGATTATTTTTTAAAAATGTAAGTTAGGCAAGTACACATATTTGCTTCAGGGTTGTTTTTTAGGGGGCGCCTGAATAAAAAGTGTTACTAAAATATATACTGAGCCCTCTAGAATGTATTTAAATAACTGTACAGTTAGGATTGTTCCTGTACGGCACAGTTGTAATTTGCAGCTACTACTGTAGTTTAATCACATATTTGAGTCAATCCAGTGCTGGAGTTTTCTTATTGTAATTTGTCCAAGTGGCAAATCATGCCTGTGTACATAGTCTAAGCCCAGCCCCATATCCCTTCTCATCCACAGGAAACGACATCCTGCAGTGCTGCCTCTAGACCAGGCATGGCCAAACATGGCCCTCTAGACGTTTTGGGACTACAAGTCCCATCATCCCTAGCTAATGACCAGTGGTCAGGGATGGTGGGAATTGTAGTCCCAAAACATCTGGAGGGCCAAGTTTGGCCATGCCTGCTCTAGACCTTTTTATACCCTTTTCCTAGCCCTTTCTCTTTACCATACCCAAAGTTTCTCCACTTTATGGCTGTGAAGATCAACTGAGTATTAGAAGTAAGGCTCCTTTAAGTCAGTTGTCCACCTGTTATGCCACTCAATATTCAGTAAGAGCTGTTTGGCGGTGGTACAGTCTCCCACATGAGGTTGTGGACTCTCCTTTATTGGAGGTTTTTAAGCAGAGGTTCAATGGCCGCCTGTCATGAATGCTTTTGTTGAGATTCCTGCATTGCAGGGGGTTGGACTAAATGACCCTTTGGGTCCCCCTCCAAGTCTATGATTCTGTGATTCTATTCCCTGATGAACCTCCTTTCTAACCTTGAAACCTGCCCTGTCTGGATTAAGCTTCACCTGCTACCTCTAGTACTTCACAGATTACAGAGACCGGGTCAAAATCTCCACTGCTTCCTTGGAATCAGATGAAAAGGAAAAAAGGTTAGGTGGGATGGAGAGAAAGAACAGCAAAGGGCACAAGAGGGAACCTTATTGGATACATATGCCAATGGCCATAGCGTTCTTGCCTTTCAGAAAGGCTCAGGCTAGTGTAAAACAGTTCACCCAGAAACCATTATATTGTAGTTGATGACATAAAAAGCATCTCAGAGGGCCAGCAGAACCAACAGAGAGGCACTCCTTGTGTACATCAGATTAGCTTCTTCTGTGTGTACGTGTGTATCCATTCAGCTGGTATTAGAAATGTGTAATTTTTAATAACTATTTTAGTTTGATGTTGACAATACTTAGTTTTGTTACAGTAGGCCTATGCTTGGGTAGGAAACGCAAATATACGCCTTAGTATACCTTCCTCGCTGCATTTGTCTTGTCACTCAAATAAATCATCATCCATTAATATTAGGCATTTTAGTTGATTATTGTGCAAATTTATACAAATTGAATCGGAATATAACAATAACGCTGAAGAAGAAAAAAATAATTTTACTTTTGTTCTTAGATGATGGAAATGTTTTCTTCTGATATAAAATGATGGTTTTCTGACTAACTCATAATGATGAAAAAATGGAATTGTGCAATACTGCAATTCTGCCATTTATTGTATTTATATTTTCTTACAATTATATTATTATTATTTAAACAATTCACATATTAAAACAAACATACTCAGAAGACAGTATGACTTTCTCTCCTTTTTCAACTTTCCAAGTTACACATAAATAATTGCAGACAAAGGTTTGGCATCTATTTATAACTTTTTGTTCTTCTGTTACAGGGATGCTGGAAACATCAAAGCTGGATTAGAACATCTGGTAAGTTCTAATTTTCTCTTGAATATTTGCATCATCTTTGATATCTGCATTCCAAATGAACACTTTTGAATGAGCTTTGAATACCTTGAATTGAGAAAGTCAACCATTTCCCAGTGGGTCAGCTTACTGTTATTATGTGAAGGCACTTACATTTTCATTTATCTTACGTTTCAAGGGATTTTAATTTTTTTAAATTACTTTTTTTTTGATGTAGAGATGAAATGAAATGGACTGTAATCCTTGGATTGATGATTGCCTTAATTATAAACAAAAAGTTGTTTGGTGTTGGATTTTTGGCATATCCTGATCTGAGAACAGTAAACTTGTACTTTAAAACACATTCAAATTTTGCATGCATAAATATGGCATTTCAGTAATTTGAGATCTCTGAAATAAGTACACAGCTTTGTTATGCATTGTGTTGACATTTAAGTTCTATTAAGTTCTAAGCTATACAGTACACAGAATTCAAATTATTTAAGTAAGCATATTGTAATTGTGAGTAAAAGCTTAGTGTTAAATACAGTGCTATTGTTGTCATCCAGAAAATAGCTCATCTCCCGAGTGTACACCAATAAGACTCAGAAACGTGAGGAGCTAGGAGTCCAATGTTGTTTATTGCAAAGCAATAGGTTACAGTCGGATCGTTCCGCAAAACTGCAACCCCACCTGGTGGTCCAGGCAGTGGTATTTATAAAATTTCAAACAAAGCATTTCAATTTCCACCAGTCATATACACCCTCACCTCATTTCATGTTTAATACACATGTGCAGTTAGCACTGGCAGTTTCTGCTGATTAAGTTCTGATTCCCACCCTGTTCTGTTACATTGTGTTAGTGTGCATGTTGGGAACCTGTGTTACATGTAGCCATTTGCACCATGTGGCAATGGGGCACAGGGCAACTTGCAAAATCATCAGTTTCATAAAGAAACAGGCTACCATAACTTCTCTATTAGAAGCACACTCAAGGATTTACAGGGGTACACATTATCACATTTATTGTGGTTCTTTGGGCCACTGCCACACTATCACAAGCTTGATATATATCACAAGTAATATGTTCAACAGTTATTATGAGAATGTTATATTTTAATGACTACATGGATCCAAAGAACTTTAGCCAGAGTTCCTTTCAGACAATTGGACTTTCTTGTCCACTTCTCACTTCAGCCCCATGTGCCTTATTAAAATAAACTTCTGAGGGTCAGGGGACCCTCAATAATTCTTTGTAAAGTTGTGCAGAAGTTATTCTGTTTGTGTGTGTGTGTGTGTGTGAGAGAGAGAGAGACAGAGAGACAGAGAAAAACTTAATGGATATATGAGCTAGCCCTGCTACCTTAAACTAGTTGAAGTGCCTTCTACTTGACCAAGAGGCTTTTTGGATCCAAGTTAACTTTCCTGGCTTTTTGTTAAAATTAAAGATCCATTTTGTTTGTGTGTGAGTTTTCTCCCCCGTTCAATGTATATAACCTGATGTGGATGATTTATTTGGTTTATATCCTAACCTTCCTCCTGAAGTAGCCCAGGGTGTCAGATGCCACAATAAAAAAACATAGTTCAAACAACAGCTAAAAACCTTAAAAAAAATTTTTTTTAAAGGACAGTCTCATCCAGTGATCTCCGGGTTGACAGGAATAGTGTGTTCCAGCCATCAAATGCCTGGGTAAACAGGAATGCTTTAAAATTTCTTGTTAAAGTAAATAATGAGGAAGACAGATGGAATTCAATCAGGAGGGCATTCCACAAGTTGGAAACCACCATTGAAAAGGCCCTGCCATCCAGGCAGCCCCCATTGATGACAACACTAATCAGGACTCTCTTGCTGATGGTAGGGTCCAAGAGAAGACGCTGTTTTAGCTACTTGGGTTTCAAGCCAGTTAGAGCTTTATATGCCAGTACAGCAAGCCCACAACTTACTCAGAGGTAATATTCTGGAGATTGCTCGTAAAACCAAAATCATGTATAGTTAAAACACGTTGGGTGCCATAGATGGTGGGATTGCCAAAGGCTTTCCCCCCGAATGCCCACTTCCCTTTAAAAAATGTAAACTTATTTTGCCAAGCTCACGAAGCTGAGTGTGTACAAGTTAATGTGTGTAAGCTGTGGATTTACTGTACTAACACCTTGAATTTGGCTCAAGAGCTCACTGGCAGCCATTGCAGTGCTTTCAGGACCATTGATCCATTGTTCTATCAGGCGGTGCCCCCACTTAGCAGCCTAGTAGCTTCATTCTGTACTGGCTGCAGCCTCTGGACCACCATCAAGGGCAAGCTGACAGATAGCACATTACAGTAGTCCAGATGGGAGGTCATCAGAGCATGGGCAACTGAAATTAGTACAGTGAATGCTTTATATTGTTTCAGTTTTTCAGTGTAGCTGGAATTTCTCCTTGTTAACACTATTTTTCTTAAGTCCTCTGTGTTCCTCCTTCTTTTCCAGTTTTTTAAACCACACTTTCACTCTCTCAGTGTGCCTCCCTTCTCACTCCCATGCCACTGCTATTGTCCAACCTGACATCTCTTTTGCTCCCCTATCCCCCCTGACTTCATGCAATATATGGGGAAATGCCTTTTATGTAAGGGTAAAGTTGACTACTGTAAAGTAGGAAATTATATAACAGTAGTAAATTATATAATTTTGTTTATTTTAGACCTGTTAACTCAAGTGTAAATGAATAGCTTCATTTACATTACTGTAAATAATATTAGATTCTGTTACTTTAGTAAAATAACAGAAAACTGCAGACTTTAAATGTCACTGTAGTATCATAAGTTTATTTTGGGAAGATGATGTGCAAGTCTTTTGAAGTGTTGTATCAGCAATGGGCCTTAGAGATGAAAGGTTATAATTAATTTTTTAAGAATAAAATTGAAAACAATTGAATTTGAGTGATACTAAGATTAGCTAAAGTATTATCCTTCAACTGTAGTAGATATTCCTGGTTAGTTCTTTACCTCTATATTTTTCTCTATTAACAACAGTTGAGCCATACCTTTTTCTAAATGGAAAAATTGATCTCCTTCAACCTCTCCTAGTCTGACATTTTAAAACAATGACTGACTTGTCCTTGTGGTCAAGAAAAGAAATTTCACCATTTCAGGAGTGGCAGACTGTCATTAATAGCTTATTAGCCCTTGAGTGATTTGTGTATAGTCACTGCCTTTCAGCAATGTAGACATTCCTCTTGTAACATGTTAATCAATAACCACCAAGATGGGCTGCTGGGCAACATGCTTCATGTATCTTGGCCAGTAAAAGTATTCATGAGCTACTGGAACAGGTAGGATTGGTCAACCCATGCACTCATGGCCCTATAAACTTCATCCTGGGTTTTTGTATGTATTAGATGATTTTTATTTGTGTATATGGCTTTTGTTCAATTGGTATGTTTTGGGCATTATCCTGGATGGAAATCCTAGGTAGATAATAAAGACACCCCCCACTTCCTTTAGATTAATCATTGTCAAAGAAAGAAAACCTGAGATATTAGAGCACTCTTGAAAGAAGTTTAAGCTTTGGTGAGTCTCCCAAGAAGCAGACAGCAAGTTATAGGGGCAACCCAAAGCAGCATTTTATCTATTATTTTCTTATAGTGGGAATAATCCAGTGAAGTGCTTCTGCTAGCACAAGGAGGGTTCTTCTGCTCATGCACCCCTTAAATCTGTTCTGGGGTTTCTTGCATTCCTCTGGAGGAAATTTGGGGAAGGCACACAGGGAAAGAAAGAGGGTGAAGTTCCACTGTACAAGAAATAGCACTTTGCTGGCTACTGCCCTCTTGAATACTTTAAATATAAAGAAAACACATTTTTGTGATATAAAAGGAACTCTGTGTATCAGCATTTGGAGGAAGGAAGAAAATGTTTTTGGAAAATAAATGTTTTTTTTCAATATAAAATGTAATTTGGCATAAAAAGGTGTTCAGAAACATAGGCACTAATTTTGTAATAAGGTAATTGTTTAGCTAACAGCATCATTACATGTTAAAATTGTTTAATTTATTTATTTATGAATCTCTTACATTCTTGACTATCACTACCACATACAGTTAATGCATTTTTATACCCCAAGTAAACTGCTCACATGAATTATTGAAATAGTCATTAGATGTTGTTTGCAATGTTAATGTGCACAAATAATTTTATTTAGTAGATCTTTTATAGATTTTGTTTGATAATGGTGTTGATGTTGTATTATAACAGTGAGTTCTCTTGGAGTTCATTGGAATAATAATAGCATTTCCAATGCTGTATAGTAACTTTTTAAAAACAATGTGATGCACAGAGACACTCAGCTTCATTTAATTGTCCTTACTGAGATTAATAGGTGGTCTGTTCCATATACCACTTAAGTCAAACCGCTTGATTTTAGTCGGTTACCAGTGGTTTTAATAGCAATGAATTGGTTTAAATAATTGTATTTCAGTTTATTGTTATTATTTAATGTATTTAAAACATTAGTGCTCCTTTACAATATGGAACAAATGCAAATATCCAGTTGCTAAAATCCAAAAGATATGATAAAAAACATTTCCCTAGTACTTGACTATTTTTATGGGAAATGGTCTAAATCTTCAGTTATTTCAGGGGGTTGGACTTGGTGACCCTTGGGGGTACCTTCCAACCCTACATTTCTTAAGATTCTGTGATTCCATGATTCCATTATAGGCAGCATCTGACCTGATATCATATAATGGAGGTTCCTGGAACATGAAACACAAACATTGAGGGAGTGTGGACCCAAGAGAAAGCAGTCTGTGAGATATGTAGGTCCCAGGACATGGTTTTGAGTTAGTTTGTTTCAAACAAACCTATACTTAGCGTTAACTGCA